>VRLP01001090.1:0-152063 GCA_009660295.1 Lophius piscatorius | reverse complement strand
AAATATTTCCAAACTCCGTTCTTCACTCACCTTGAGTGATGCTGAAAAGCTGGTCCACGCGTTTGTCTCCTCCAGACTGGATTACTGTAACGCACTTCTCATCAAGATCCCTGATAAAAGTCTTCAAAGACTACAGTATGTTCAAAACAGTGCTGCAAGGATCCTGATGAGAGTTCGTAAACACGAACACATCACCCCCGTTCTTCATTCCCTTCATTGGCTTCCCATCTCCACCAGGATTGATTATAAGATCTCTCTCCTCACTCACCAGTGTATCCATGGTAACGCAACCCCCTACCTAAAAGAACTACTCACCCCACTGACCTCAACACGATCCCTCCGTTCTACCCACTCATACCGCCTCCTCCTTCCCCGGACTAAGCTCAGCACCATGGGTGATCGGGCCTTGAAAAAAGTCAATTCGGGATTATTGACTTGCTGCGTGGCCCAATTGTGCTAGGGCTTCAATTCTCCTTAAGAATTTGCCAGTAGAGAGCAGAATTCACTTTTCACTCTATTATGAAAAGTTCTCTCCAGCCCTGGAGCTGCAAACAATCCCCACAACATTACACTGACATGCAATTTCCTGCTGGGCCATAGTTATAGTGTTCCTTTAATGGAATGCTATTTGGTCGATGCCAGATTTAATTGGACCCTTGTCTTCCAAACAGTTCAACTTTTGAGACCTAAGTCCATTAAATATTCTCCCAGAAGGTTTGAGGGTTATCGAGTTTCGTTTTGGCAAAAGTCAGACACGCCTTGATATCTTCTTGGTTAGCAGTGGCGTCGCCTTTCTACTCTCCCATGAGTGTCTTTCAAACAGCAGTGCCAGGAACACTGACTGTCAATCAGGAGAGAAAGGCTTCCACTTCCATTAATGTTTTCTTTGGATCTTTTATGACATCCTGAATGAATATATTTCCGTGTTCTTGGACAAATGTTAGAAGGTCTGCCACTTCTGGGAAGGTTCGCCAATTTACAAAGTTTACTCAGAGGCGATACTGTTAACCTTTTATCATCTCACACACGCAGGCATCAAGGGGAACGACGAAGGCCAGTACAGTTTGATGAACACTCATAATTCTGACCAACATACTTTGACAAACTATTTGAGCAGAATGAAGATTAACCAAAGTAATGTAATTTTACTATTAATTAGGAATGATATAACCTGTAACGTTTATGAGACCATTATGTTAATTTCAATAAAACTACTCTGATGACTTATGGGACATTGGTAATTCTTAATCTCTTTATATTTCACATGTACAGCAGGAACGCCTTTCATCTTTTAATCTAAACTGACTCACTAAGCCGCTGATTTGCGAAATAATTTTAAACCTTGACATGCTTTAATAATTTGTGCTAAGTATAAAAGTTACAAAAAAATACTGTATGTGCCTTTGGATATACAAATGCCCATATTATTCTAAAATGCCAATTTGTTAAACAAGTATTTCAGTGATGCATGTCTGGTTCAGCTTTACTGCATTTTGAGGCTATTTTTAGGCCACATTTGATACTTTCTAAAAATCTGTGTTGGCCTCTAGGTCAAGTAAAAAAAGACTTTCACTAGTTCTCTCAACCTTTTCTTGTATCTAGCTTGATTTACATAATTATTTTAACTCTGCACATTTACTGAACTAGCAGTTGCAAATAATTTAATGAATTATTTAATGTTTAAAGAAATTAATTCAAGCAATGTCACACACAATAAGAACTGAACAGAAGGAAAATGTAATGTAAATAATCTCCACCAGGATTGATTATAAGATGTCTCTCCTCACTCACCAGTACATTGAGATAGACCCCCCTACCTGAAAGAACTACTCACTCCACTGACCTCAACACGATCCCTCCGTTCTACCCACTCATACCGCCTCCTCCTTCCCCGGACTAAGCTCAGCACCATGGGTGCTCGGGCCTTCTGTTCTGTCTGTGGGATGCCCTCCCTGACCATCTGAGGGCTCCACAGACGACTGAAACATTTAAAAAAGGACTTAAAACTTTCCTTTTTAGCAGAACCTATAACTTTTAATTAACATTGCTGCTTTTTGGTCAAGCTTTTATATAGTTATTATTATATTTTGTATTGATGCTTTTATCTGCTTTTACCTTGTAGCACTTTGAGATTTGATCCTAAAGGAAAATTGCGTTATAAATTAAAATGTATTATTATTATTTTTAAATAAACTACAGAGTAAACACTATAAAGTAAATAAATACATTTTAATCCATAGTTTCAAAGGAGCCCGCAAAGATGTAGGCCAATGCTTCACTGCATAAAACTCATATAGAATAATTTATAATGGAGGATAACACGGGCCAAGTGCTAAAAAAGACTTTCACAAAATTGTACTTTAACATTTAAGAAAATGTGCTACATAAACAAACTTTGACTTGACATCTCTTGAAAACCGAATATCAGCATCTTAATTTAGTAAAGCTAACAGTTATTTTCACAGTCCATTTGTGTTGTGTGTCAAATGAAACACCAGGAAAATCTACATTATTTTTTTTTTTTAAGTCTTCAATTGGCAACTTTTTTTTTTTTGCTGCTTCAGATAGTAGTGAGCGAAGATTTGAAAAGTTTAAAAAACAGTTGGATGAAAACAGACATCTAACTTTGTAGCACTTTGAGATTTGATCCAAATGTGAAGTGCATTATAAATTAAATGTATTATTATTATTATTATTAATATTTCATCAGTTTGATGTTTTGCTGACATTTACAGGTGTCATCATGTCATTCTTACTCTGCTGAGTGGGGAACTCAATTATCCCTCAGTGCCCTGACTCTCTTATCTCTGGGGGTGCAGAGTTTTTCAAAGAGCTGACTGACGTGAACATAATGGAGGAGGTGATTCGTCAAATATGCAGCAAATCTGTAGTGCTCGAAACTGCCGATTACTAAACTTTAACAAAGTCTCTGCAAAACCACCATTTCTCTAAATTCTCCAGACTTTGACCAGACTGGCCATAACCACTGGTCCACACAAGAAACTGGCTGTTGCTGTTGCTGATGCTTTAAGAAGTCTAAATAAATGGTATCAATAGATGGCTTCTTCTTCATAACATTCGTTGGATGTAATTATACTGAAATTACAGGCAAATAGTATGTTACAAGCAAACGTAGCATCACAGTTCAAACTTTTCGGATCAATATATCTTACACAGGAGAGGACTCCAACGTGTGCAGCTAAATACATCAACGTTCAACCACACAAGCATCTAACTACGTTAGAGTGTTCAATGGGAACCAGTAAACCATTACATGATATATATTGGCCATCTGCCGTCAACAGCGTGACTCGGCTATCGTCTTAAGGCTAGCTAAAAGGTAAATAGCTGACGTTGTGCACCAGATGTGTGCGAATAAATTCTGAAATAATCTTCACGGGGCAGTCAGTGGTGCTACACAGCTGTGCTACACAGCTGTGCTACATTACCTGTCAACCTTGCAAATCCGCCTATCGTCTCGGGAAGAGGAAGCCTCTTGAGGTAAGCTGGAAGTTGGACTTTTATAATCTTTGAAATACTTTCTAAAACCATCTCGAACTGTTAAGTGTAGCAGGTTTTAGGTAGTTCCTGTGGGACTTTCATGTCATTGCGTTCATTTCTAGGCGCTCGGTCACTACCGGTACGTAAACTATGGGTGTTAAGGTTGGGCAAAAACCCAAGACATACGTAACTGTTTTCGTGAATTCACGTAACAATGGCCCATGACGTTAGAGCGCATGACCAATCAGCGTCGCAGGAGTTGGTGGCTTCTGATTGGACAACTTGAATTCAGTCCGCTGGTGATCTACGCGTCTACTTCAATGCTCCTCGTATATCTTTCAATTGTAGACTGAAATATGATAATATTAACTTCAAAGTTTCATAACGTCACACATGGTTTAAAATAATTAATCACATTTTTTAAATATGCACAGAATGGGAAAAGTAAGGAAAAATGCATAACCGTTGATTAAGTGATTTGCAATATTGCTTCTCCCTCATAGTCTGTAATACTTCAACGTTATTCAGCGCCCAGAGCCTTATAAAAGGGATATTTTTCAAATAAATGTTAAGGGTCAACTTTATTGCCCAATCTATGTTCTATCTGTTGTACAATTCATTAAAATGCACATTATGTTAGTGAAAAACCAACTAGCACGAATGCACTGCCAGGCTCTATTGGTTTGTTATTACCGTAAACATATATATACAGGGAAAATATGTGTTTGGCTCCCTCTGGCGCTGGCAAGCCTTGTGTCACACATCCTGTATAGAACGACATTCCCCAGAATTCAATGTACGTTTAGGCGTCTCAGAATTTCGCCTAGAATAGTTTTTCATGTACGTACCTGTCTTTTGTATTTTACTCTCAGTACAAATGAAAAAAAATCACATAACACACAAAATCCGATACTAATTTAGAATCAAAGTCATTTTGGAGGTCATTCTAGGACACCTATTTTACGGGAATATTATTGGTCTACTAAAATACGTGTGGTAGGTCTCCCCAGCCTCCGGTGTCATTGGCGAGTGACCGAAGATGTCTCACAGCAGGTTGTTTGCCAGGCTGCTTTGTAAGTATTTGAGTAAATTCTAATTAAAAACGTTTGACAGTTTAGTTGTCCAGAAACAGATATATTTATTTATCTTTGCGGTTCGTTCGCGGCCCCTGTTGCCCTCTTCAGTCTGGTTAGCAGACCGACCCTTGGTTGGCTGACAGGTAGCTTCCTAGCTTGTTAGCCATGTTAGCCGGCAATTGTTGTTATAACTCAATGACAGTTAGCCCAACGGCTAACGCCAGCGTTTCACCAATGGCAAACTCAAATATGAACTTTAAATACTCCCTCTTGAATATCTCTTAATATCAATTAATCTTGACTACCTTGGTGAAACCTAGCGTTCTCATTAAGTCAGATTTGACGTTGCACTGAGAAGACAACTTTGAGGCAAAGTCAAACTGATTCGGTTAAGTTACAACTTTGATTTGATAGCTGTGAATGTATTAGTACACTGAGCTCAAGCGAGAAACCGACCTTTGTACACTCATTGTTAATGGTCTCTGACAGAGTTACTGACTAAAGACCAAAGTTCAAACACTAAGGTTGAATATTGCTAGTTTATGCTAGTCTTCAAAAAAGCTGTCTATATTCAAAATATTTTTGCAAAACAAAATATTATTACATTGTCAATCCTTGGATAAAATTATTTATTTAAAAAATTTCGTGTTTGAATGCAAAATACTTTTTCTTCTTTATCTTCTTACTAGTAACTGGCCGTTGCTAGATGCCTTTTATCTAGCAGAGTTTAACCATCTTTCATTTGATAGAAGCAACACTGTTCTGAAATCTTTAATTTTACTATATATGTGAAACCCACTTTAATTTGGGTTTCACATATCTATGTCAGAAGACTCTATTATTTTTCTGATGTTCAAGCCTTTAGACAGCTCAGCATACCATCATTAAGACCTGAGATGGGATTGTGCAAACTCAAATAGAAAAAAAAACAAAAAGAACAATTGAATTCTTAGATCTTTTCTATTTTATTATATATATTTTTATATATATAAATATCTATAAATTAGATAGATAGATCGATCGTGTTTGTCTTTAAGTGGATATATGCATGTATATATGAAGGTACATAAATATTTATATTTGTTTATGTGCGTATGTGTATACATATATATGTAAATGTTATGTATGGAGCACATATTATGTGATATTGGTTTCAGTGAAATTGTTGCATGTCTTCTGCCTTGTACTTTCTGTGAAATTGTAGTTGGACGGAGACCCAAACAAATTTCCCTTCGGGGACAATTAAGTATATCTTACTTATTAAGGTTGTCATAATTATCAGTATTCCCATACTTTTCATTGCATCATGTTATAATTAATACACTGAAGCATTCAGCATTTTTTTGTACCAGCATTATAAATATATAAACAAATAATTGTGTAAATTAATAAATACATATTAATGGATTTTAAAATTTACGATATTGTGTCAACCTCACTACCTAGAATGGCGTCTCTGTTGTCTGATGTGTTATGTTTTGGGACTACTTTCAGCTGCGGGTTGATAATATCGGTTGAACTTAATTGAACCGTAAAGTAAACATCAGTGGAAAAGCAAATAGTCCGATCATAAGTTAGCAACACTGGGTAACAGTTCTCAAAGCATTTATCTGACAAGTTGGTCACTTGATAGATTTGTGACTATAGCTATACAACTATTGGTTTCTAAAAGCATTCGTCAAATTAGATATAGTTATATTACATATAGTTAACTAATGAATTGTAAAAGAGAAAAATACAGATGATATTTGCAGTGTGTTTAAATCAGTGTCTGTTCCTCCATCTTTCTCTTGTTCCATTCAGTGCAGCAAACTGGAGTCAGGCACTGTTATACGGGAACAAGAACAAATCTCTACATCAACAAGAACACGAAGGTCATTTGTCAAGGTTTCACAGGAAAGCAGGTTTGTACTTGTTTGACAACTTGTTACTATAAACACATTTTACTTTTTCCTCACATCTGAGTAGGTATGTGTGACCTTGATGTGAATTTTTTTTTTTATTATACCACACACACACACACATGTAGCACTCACTTTATTTCAATTTTTGTCAATAGTATTTAATATCCCTGTACTCTCTGTGCTTCAAGAGGAGGAACATAAAGTGCTGCTAAATTCCATCTCAACTGAAACATATTCTTGAGGAACTGTTTGGCTTTCTGAGGGCAGACAGAAATTTAAAGGGTGTAGACAAATGCAACATCACTACAATTACTATAGACAAAAGCAGAATTATGTTAGTTGGTCAAATTAAGTTGATGACCCGTGAAGGGCTGCAAAATTATTGTCCTGAAGCTTTAATTACTTAATGTTTGTTGGACACATATCTCAATCAAACGGAATGTATTATCAGTGGTGATTTCAGCAGGTCTTTGTGAACTTGATAGATATGGTAAAGCAGTGTACAAGGTTGCAGTTATGGATGTCTTGAGTTGATGATGGATGATTCATGCTAGCAATGTTTTTATTCTCCTTCATCTGCTCGTCATTCAGTATTTTGTGGTTTGTTAAAAGGTGCATGAACGAGTTACTTGTGTTAATTTGCGCTTCAGACGCAACAAGCTCTCCAAATTGTTTTTGTGTTCAATAAGACATACTTCTAATTTGTGGGTAAGGCTCTTTGGCCTCAGACATTTAATTTTTGTTCCGACCGTCTGTTATCTATTGTTATTTAGTGATACTCTAATGTTAAAGTAACTCATCTGCATCCAGAAAATGTTTGAACGGGCAGCATAGTGAAGGGAAAAGCTGTGATTGGTCAGTCAGTGGTTTAAAGAGAGGTTGACATGCTTTGCAGGGGACTGTTATATGATCTGATCATTCTGTTGGTCAATATCACTCCATCATGTTAATTGTAGGAAGCCACAATCATGATTAATTTATTTTGATTGATGTGCAGCCCTAGGCCTGGATAATTGCTGCAATTTGTCCTTGAGTAAGTTGATACTGTTGAAACTAAGTTTACAATTTTGGGGCAGTTGTTGAAGGAGTTGTTTTTCTTTTTCTTAGATCTTAAGAGAGCTGGGTGCCCAAATTTTAAAACAAAAGTCTTAAGCAGGTGATTAGATCACACCCTACACATAAACATGCAGCATAATTTATAGTATAACCTGTTGTATTACCACAACCTATATTGGAACCAAATGTTACCGGAAATCTCACGTCCTCTACCCAATGGAAATGGTTTTCAAATCTTGAAAACTGTTGCCTGATTTCTCCCAATTACAGGGATGTCATCCATTATGATGCCAAAATGTATGGCCTTATTAAAAGGGAACAAAAAGCAATGCAGTTCAGCACAATAGATGGGAATACAGCATTGTTGGGAAATCTTAAACAATGAGCTCTTAATGATGGAAAGATCTGTATGTGAGAACAATGATTTCAAATTCCATCCTTGATTTTACAGTCCAACCGATTTGATAGAAAGATGATTTCTGACACCAATTATTGCCAGTATATGTGCAGCAACATTCTGGATCAGCTAGAGAGTTTTCAGCGACTGAAAGGGAGCCAGATGAGGCAATCATTGAAAAGTATTTAATATTGGAGTTAATGGGCACATCCAGATCAAACTCAAAGTTAAAGGATACTCAAGTAGCATGACTGATATGAAATTAGTGTGACACTGTGTAATGCTAAAACTCAGGCATGTGATTGGGATAAACACACAATGACATATATAGAGCCTGAAAGACAAACACACACACACAGACAGAGAGATGCTTCACATTTTTTCCAGTTATCTGCTAGGACCACAAGCTTTGTTCATATTACTCATCTTCTAGAGTTATTCATGTCTAGTGCTACATATGCATCAAGTTGTCAAAATGGTTTATACTTGACTACCCAGCAACAAAATGTATTTGCTGGCAAATAATGTCTTGAAAAAATGTACCGCTGCACACACAAACCAACAGTCAAAGCTATCCCCTCTTTAAAGTGGAAAGATATTGAATTTCTTCAGCTTGTCAGTTTCATGTTAAATGTTATTCAGGTGCTTGAGCACCCTGAGTCCCACCTCTGTATATCACTGTAATAAATAACACATCTTCCTCTTTCATCCAGGTATTGAGAATCTACTTACTCTGACATCAGATTTTTTTTTTCTCATGATCACCATTCATTCATTCATTCATTCATTCATTGATAATCAAATATTTTTGAGGCAACTTTTCAATTCTTCCTGTAATTTAGATAATATGTTGAAGCACAGGTGAGACATATGTTATGTGAAGGAGAATGGAAATCGGGGCCCTAGAGTTCAGTAAAGACGTGATGTGGGCTTCACAGATTTATATACCCCTGCTCAGTCCTAACACACATTTCATTCTTTTAAATTCCGCTTTTTCTTCAACGTAATACAAGGCTGTTGTATTGTAATTCCTGCGAACACTCTGGGTAATTAGAAAACGATGAAAAATGAGGCAAGTGCTCCTCAGTGCAGTGTGGTTACTGTCTCACTTGATATGCAAGCAATTTTTTTTAATTACCATCTCAACACCACACGAAGAGACAAACAGGCTATGTTAATAGGGTGCAGGAGTATAAAACAATTTAGAATTTAAAAAAAACTAATTTATTTATGTTTTTCTTAACAAGCTAGTTGTAATTTGTAGGTGAAGGTCACTTGTGTGCCCTTGCAGCCATGACGTTTGGCAAGTAAATATAGTTTCTTCATCCTCGGACTACAGACTGAGAGGTTTTGTTCAACAGAAATCCTGCCTTTTATGCCCCAATTTTCAGAAATATACAGCTGAGAAACATAAACAAACTTATTTTCCACATTCCACTCCCTTTAGTGTTACCATGCTGTATCATTGTTTTTAATTTGAAATGGAGAGAGCTTTTAGTACTTGTACTAAACATACAAAACCATGAACAGTAAGTGATATCATGTAGATATTTTTTTCAGGCAGTGTTGGAGTTTGATTTATTTTTCAAACGTTATGCTAGCAGATAAAACATGGCATGCTTCATTATTTATCTCTCAAGACCATTTTGAAATTTTCGAATATATGTACCAGAACCTGTATCCCCTTGAAGAACCCAGAATCACTTCTGTATCCACCCCTTTACTCAATAGCACAGGCAATTAATCCTAGATGGCAGCATAGTTCCTCCCTCCTCTCTGCAACGATGTCTCAAGGTTGAGGCTGTAGAAGTGGCTATACTCCACTTCATTACCCACTTGTTCCTCTTGTTTTGTAGGGAACATTTCACAGCCAGCAGGCTATTGACTATGGCTCCCAGTTAGTTGGAGGTGTTTCCCCTGGTAAGGGTGGCAAGACCCACCTTGGCCTGCCTGTCTTCAATTCAGTCAAGGAGGTATGTATGCAAAATTTATCAGCAAATGTCTGACGCAGAGCAGAAAAATGATCTGCTGATATCTGCTGAAGGACTGTTGAAGGTTGACAAATGATTTTTAAAAAACATTAGGTGGCACTATTTCATTACTTTGGAATCTCCATTTGTAATCCATGACCAATGCCTTTATTCTCCATTTCAGGCAAAGGAGGGAACAGAGGCAGATGCCACCGTGATTTATGTGCCACCTCCGTTTGCAGCAGCAGCCATCATCGAGGCCATTGATGCAGAGATTCCTCTGGTTGTGTGCATCACTGAGGGAATCCCCCAGCAGGACATGGTTAGAGTCAAACATAAACTCCTGCGCCAGAACAACACCCGCCTCATAGGCCCCAACTGCCCCGGAGTCATCAATGTAAGCACACACACACACACACACACACACACACACACACACACACACACACACACACACACACACACACACACATATCAGAGGCAACCAACACCTTCATGAACATTATTTTAATCAATGCAGTTATTTTTGTTTGAATATGTCCTGCGTTTTGGATTTCAGTATAAAGAAAGATTTCCCCTCTTTAAAAAAAAAAAAAAAATTCAACGATTAGCTAGCTTTTTGGTTCTTTGGAGATTTTGAAATAAGAAATGTTAAATAATAAATCACACTTAAGAAATATTTTGAATTGGAGGCTGAGCTCAAATGTTTAAGAATTAGTTGCACAACATTTCCAGTGATATCAGACAGAAGAAGTAGAGTTTCAAAAAACCTTTGATTCTACTTATGTAAATAACGGCTCTTTAATTCATATTTCAATTCGATTTCTTTTCTCTTTTGCAGCCAGGAGAATGTAAGATTGGGATCATGCCAGGACACATTCACAAGAAAGGAAGAATTGGTGAGCTTTCCTAATTTATCATTGAAATTCATAAAATCAAACGGTTTGGATCCTTTGCTTGGATCTTTAAGCATTTGATTTATACAAGAGGTATACTGTTGGTTTAATCATCAACAGCTACTATATTCAAGAATATTTGCACATTTATTTATAAAAAAACATTTACCAGCAGACATATACAAAAATGTTTTTAAATTCCTTGAGTGTGATTGGAAGGAAGAGCAATGATATGACATCACAAAGGCAAAAACATGTCTTCACAACTAAAACCTTTTATTCATAGTTCTGAACCTTAACCCTAGATTGAGCTTCTGTTAACTGACTGCTGAGAAGCAGTGTATGCTGTGCTTTACCAGTGAATAATATCATTCACTTAAAAGGCTCTTTATTAATGCTGTTTTTTTTTTTTTTCTTTAAATCTTGCTCTTTAGGTATCGTATCTAGATCAGGAACCCTCACGTATGAAGCTGTGCACCAAACTACACAAGTCGGCTTAGGACAGTCGCTCTGCATTGGTAAGTAAGCAGTCATCTGTGACATTGAATTTTAAATTTAGCACAAAGTAAGACAGCTTTTGGTTTTGTATCAAGTTGACATCAAAACAAGAATTTAGTACTTAATTTGAACATATTTGGTATTTCTTTTACGACAGGGTGTTCAGTTTTTTACCGGACTCTAGACTTAACCAGTTTTTTACATCACATAAATGTCTGACTAGATTGATTAGAAACAGGAAGGTGTTCTAAGCTCAACATGCAGCTAAACTCAGATGGTGGTGTCTTGTGGGAAAACTACTTGGCACTTGAAAAATGGAAACAGTGCTTTCCATTTTTTGGAAAGCACTTTTTTTCTGTGGTAATTTCTCTGACTCATTACCACAGAAATGCTCTTATTCTCCCCAATTAAGTAAGAGGAAAACTGTAGCACTACCACTACTCTACCTCTACTCTGTAGCACTAACCAGTCCAAAGCCTTCAAAAACTCAGGACGAATCTCATCCACCCCTTGCACCCTATCACTGCGTAGCTTCCTAACTACCTCAGTGATCTCTGCGAGGGAAAAGGATGGAACTTCCCCCGAGTCTTTAGACTCTGCCTCCACTATAGAGGACGTTGTATCTGGATCTGCTCCGGATGTAGACAGTCTGGGCCAAGCCCTGCTTTCCCTTCCTGAGTAGTCAGATGGTTTGCAATAATTTCTTTGAAGCTGACCGAAGATCATTCCCATTGGCCTTCCCAAACTCCTCCCACACCTGGGATGTGCTTCAGCATCTGCCACATCTGCTGCCCTTTTAGTCTCTCGGTATCTGTCTACTGCTTCAGGAGACTCGTGGGTTGACCAAGTCCGGAACACACCCTCCAGTACCTTCCTTCTTTAGTTTGAGGGCTTCCTTCACCACTGGTGTCCATCAGCAGGTTCTCAGGGTGCCGCCATGACAGACACCAATTAACCTCTGCCAGCAGCCGCAATGGAGGACTTGAACATAGCCCACTTGGATTCCATGTCCCCAACCTCATCCAAGATATGCCGGAGGCTCGTCCATAGGTGCGAGTTGAAGACCTGACGGACAGGTACCTTTGCCAGACATTCCCAGTTCATCCTCACAACTCGTTTGTGTTTACCAGGTCTGTCTGGTAGCCTGCCCCTCCTCCAGATCCAACTCAACACCAGGTGGTGATTAGTGGAGAGCTCTGCTCCTCTTTTCCACTGAGTGTCCAAGATAAGTGGCAGATCTGATGATACGATCATAAAATCGATCAAAGATCTTCGGCCTAAGGTGGCCTGGTACCATTTACACTTATGATCCACCTTCAGCTCAAACATAGTGTTTGTTATGAAAGGTCCATGAATAGCACAGAAGTCAAATAACAAGGAACCACTGAGGTTTAGATCAGGCAAACCGTTGCTCCCATCACTTCCTCCAGGTTTCTCCATCGTTCCATTCTCCATCAAAATGGGCATTGTAGATACTCAGAAAAACCATAAAGCTCTAGGACACCACCAAGAGAATCCAAGATGGCAGTATCCTCTAAACTGTTGTTCGGTACTTAGGCATAGATAAAAGTCCAATCCGAGCCTTCCATCCTGCGACCCTCTCGTTCCCTGGGGAAAGCTCCAACACAGAGGCGCTCAGACGGGGGCTTGTGAGTATTGCCATACCCGCCCAACGCCTCTCACCATGGGCAACTCTGGAAAAAGGATAGAGTCCAGCTCCTCAAGGATTTTGGTTCAGTAACCAATGCTGTGGGCAGAGGAGAGACTAACTGGTTCCGCTCCAACTCCTTAACAAGCTCTGGTTCTTTACCTGCCAGGGAGGTGACATTCAACATACCTAAAACCAGTCGGCAATGCCAGTAGTCGGCAAGCACAGGTACCCTCCGTGCCTGATGCTCATACTGCTTAGCACCCAACCCCAACGTTCATCCCTGTGGGTGGTGGGTCCACAGTGTGGCAGCTCCCTGATCCTTGTTTGGATTGAACCCGGCTAAGCCCCATGGTAAAAACCCCTGCCACCAGACACTCGCTGACAAGCTGCCCTCCCAGCTCTAGCTAGAGAAGCTTGCCCAGACTTCTCCCTATTCCAGACAAGGTTTCCCAACTCCTCTGGTGCCTATTTATTATGGTCTTTGAATCGCTCTTAGCCTGACCCCTCCCCTGATCCCACTTTGTCTTGTGAGACCCTACCAGGGAATAACGCTGACAACATTGCTCTCGGGATTACAGTGGCTAAAAAGCCCTCACCAGGTTAAGGTGGTGATTCTTTCACGGGGGAAATATCCAAATTTATGTAATCATGAATATCAATTTGTGAAGGTGTCCCCATCTTTTTTATGGATCCTACTATTATTATACTGTTACTCTCTTGTGATTTGAGAAGGATTTTAAAGGTCATGATCCTTGGATGTGAAATGAAAGGCAAAATGATCATGCATAGAATACAGAGATTTAACTTCAGGCAGTTGCACTGGAGAAAACAGGCCTTCAAAATAAAGTTAAAAAAAGCAATGCATATCAGGTCGTTTTAGCTTGTAACAGGTAAACAAATCTTCTAATAGAACAAGTTAAAATCCTGCTTTGTAAGATTTCTTGAAATAAGATGTGATGTTTATCTCATTCTGAACCATATTTCACTGGATATGCAAAGTGTTGTGTCTGAGATTAAGCCATTAATGCTCACAAATAAATGTTTTTTTCCCCCTCAAGAGTAGCTTCTTGTTAATCATAAACATAAACTTTTTCATTTCAGGTGCATTTAACTTATTCTAAGGTGCATAATAGTGACGCTGTTTTAGATTTATCACCATCATGTTCTTGAGATAATATTAGAAAAATTATATTTAAGCATGTTAAGGTAACATATGTCTTAAAGTTAGCTGGAAACGCTCGTATTGAGCATGCAAGACATTTTTTCAAGATCCTTTGACTTAATATATTCAAGATGCATTTTCTAAAAAGTCCCTATATTGCACTGAAAGGTTACTTGATAAGTCATTGTGTCTTAAATCGAGTGCAATGAGATATTTTGACTAGAAATTGGACAAATACAGCTGTGAAATTATCAGATTTTCTTTTTCCTGAAAATGAAAGCAAAAATATAATTGAAATGGAACCGGTTGTACCAGCAGTCCTCAAATATTCACAGAAATTCTCTTCTCCCCTGCAAGGTATTGGTGGGGATCCATTCAACGGTACAAACTTCATAGATTGTCTGGAGGTGTTCCTGCAAGATCCAAAGACGGATGGCATCATCCTCATTGGCGAAATTGGAGGCAATGCTGAGGAGAATGCGGCAGAGTACCTAAAACAACACAACTCTGTAAGAAAATCACAACACATCCATTATGTCTTCTCCACTCTGTTTTGGACTTTTTTGTTACAGTGCTTTACCTCTGCAGATGTATGATTGCAGATAAAAATCATCTCAACTGATCTGAAGTTATTCCTTTTCAAATCCATAGAATTGTAGTTTTATGAAACTTTACTCTCTTTTGTCCATGCCTCAAGCTTTCACCGTCAATTGAAACCACTAACTAATTGTGATTCAAAGACGCACAGATGGGATGATTCACTGGGTATGTTCTACTTCTCCTGAAGAGAAGATGAGCAGAGACCCCTTTCTCATGCATGGATTATGTAGCCAAGTAGCTGAAGACTTGAAATTGACATTTCTAACTTCAGCACACCTGTACCTCACTTCACTACATCTAGATTGCTTTAAATCGTTCTACATAAATATGGAGTAGCTGACCAGTTGGTTAAGTAGCAAACTTGGGTTTTCCAAGGACATTGAGAAACACTTTTTTCTAGTACATTCTAATTCTTATATTATATCACATACAGTGATGTTGGTTTTTGCAAATTTTGAGTTTTTCTGTAACAATCATGTGGTTAATCATCAAAAGAACAATTAATATTTTATGCTTTTTAGCTCAGACTATGGGTAAATGGCTTTTAATGTTTAAGACCAGGGATACTCCTGCTTGTTCTGAACTATTGTCATTGAAGAACATTGCACCCTATTGTTTTGTTTTTTTCAGCCTCAGTATGAGTGATAGGTTTTCCCTTGTCCGTCCGTACATCTGTACATAATAGTAGTCCTTCCATGTTTCCTCTGATACCGCTGGACAGAATTCAATGAAATTTCCCACATGGTTTGTAGATGCTTTGAAGATCTGCATCTGATAATTGCTCTCTTCAACTCGCTTAGGTTTACATTTATACAACCATTTGAAAGTATGGGAGTAAAAATGTTCATGTCAGTTTGCTCGCATTCACTTAAGATGTTGGTATGGTCAGCATACCACACAGCACAAATTACGTTTTTCAGTGGCGGAGGATCTCTGTCCATGGATACAAACTCTGTAGTTCCATATTAATAAACTATACATCTATGAGCAGCTAGCAGGTATAATGTGAAAACAAACACTTTTTTTTTTTTTTTACTGAGAAGGCATCAGTGTGTGTGTGTGTGTGTGTGTGTGTGTATTTGCAAATAATTTTCAAGAGATGGCCTCTGAAAAGCTGAATCTAGTTAAACATAAATCATTTCATTAAGCATTTCCTATATATGTGGTATATATAGGAAATGCTGTGCTTACAGTGATTTTGATTCTCAAAGTGCATCACTAGTGTTTCCCGAAGTTGTCTGTCTAATCTAAATGTTCTGTCTGTGCAATCAAAGCCATCTGTAATGTGATCTGTTGTGATTTCTTTCTTTGGTACTATCCATCAAGCATTGAAGACTGCTCTCCTCTTTTACATCTTCTCATTGTGGTGCAAACAATCACACACACACTCTTGTATCGAGAATTTGGAGATAGGACCAACACAGCCAGATAGTCAAGCTCTCAATCATAATGTTAGTGTTCTTGAAATGGAGGCCAGTGGTTCTGTAAAAGGAACTCGCGTTTTATAAGAATCCAAAACTTAATATGAAGTAGCTGGTCAGATATAAGTTGTGGGCTGTTTGGCTAGCATCTGCCGGTGCTAATGGAAAACTCTTATTTGTTTCTGTATAGAATACATGCTTATGATGATCAGGAGCTGTGAAGTTGCCTTGATTTGCCCCGGACTACTCTAGTGCGTACAAATCCCCTGCTGGGTGTTTCAAGAAAATGACCTCTCCCACTCCATAAAGTCCAAACACACCCCCACCCACCCTATCATCTAATGGGTTTATGGTAAGGGAATAGTTTAAATGAAACATGCTTGAAAAAAAGCCCAGCAGAGTGTGGGAGTAAGCTGCAGACCTTCTGTGGAGAGTCGGCGATGCAGAACTTCACACATAAAATGTTGGATGTTTAACAGGAGAGAAGAGGATAAAAGTCTGTCGAAATTTCACTTTGCAGCAAACTCAACTTTACTCGATTTCAGTACATTTTGAATCAGTAATGTATTGAAATCGACCTAGACCTAGGTTAAGCCTAGCTGACCTAGGCTTCCGCTTCCATTTGTAATTGTTTTTATTAATGTGAAACTTCTGTGAGGACCAGCAATCATGCTTTGCCAAAACTTTATTCTGTATTCTGGAGAAAAAAATGTTATATTAGAAACTTTGGGTTGTTATAATAAAAATTTCTGGAATAGAGATTTTTGGTCAATATTATCCCTTTTATTATTGATAACTACACTTGTGATGAGGTCATTTAAGCCCCTGAAAAGCTTTTATTATCCTTAATGCATTCTTGCATTAAATAATTATGACTAAAAACACAACAAAAGGTTTTGGGGGTACAAATTTCTCATCTATTATTAACAACTATGAATGAGGCGGACGACCGTACTGTAAAAGCATTATATATATCCGTGGGATGAAGGTTCTCTCCAAACAACATTATTGCAGTTATGATAATAATGTGCTTATATGTGTTGTCAGCATCACAAGGCTGGTATTGCAGTTATTTATATTGTCTCAGCCCTAGTTCCACCCATTGTGTCCCAGCTGTCTATTAGTTTTCACAGCAGAAGTCAGAACCTGTTGCAGTTGTTAAAAATGTCAAGAAGCTTCATTTTGTTTTGTTTTGTTTTTCGTCTTCGTGACTTTAAGTTGGAATTAAGCCAAATATGTCTAAGTCTTCATTGTTTCTCGGCCGTACATGGAATATGACAGCACGACACCATGTAAGGTTAATCTTCTGTTACTTAGAACTAATGAGAAGAGCTCAGACCGCACAGCAAAGATAGAAACTTCTTGAGTGAAATAAACTAAACTAGGATAGATACTTGGCTTTAAGTGATGCTGTCACTCATAGGATGATGGATTTGAAGCAAAATCATTTTTTATGATGCTGTATTTCACATTAACTTTAAAAATAAGTACTGGCTGCTTTAGAGGCCAGTGGGGTGAATGATTTGTGCCCTGCAATATTTAATACTGAGCTCTTAATTAGAAATACGCATTACCTTAAAGGGTGAAGAGGTATTGATCTTATCATCTGAGTTACTGTCGATTTATGAGTTACTGTCTGCTGATGCCTTAATTCTGCAAAAGTCAAGAAAACAACTTCATGCTTCCCATTCCGTTCTGCTGTCAGACTTTATGATGCAGTGCATATTTCAAGGTTCAGTCTTCATCAGTGTTTGACAGCATAACATGGTCTTAAAAGTCACCTGTATCAAAGGTCTGCCTATTATCACTCTAGGTTCACAGGCGTTTTTTGGTCGGAAATAGACTTTATAGAGAATAACCATAATTCAATTTGCTTCATACATATCAAGTAGGTTGCAGTATTTAGTGACCAAGATGGATAGCAATATTTCCAAAACCCTGTCTAAAGCCATGTCTTGAAATTGTATTTTTGTTTTGCGATCCTCCCTCACCTCTGCCAGTTGTTCCTGTGAAGGCAGCGACAATTCTGACATTTGCATACATCATCATTATTTTCTCTTTTCAGTTGTGTAGACGTTTCAAGTGAATGAAATGCGCAGCAACCTGCTCTTGCAAGTGACAGATAATTTGTCTGATTTCTTAAGTTTGCTTAGAACATTGCTTGGATTGACAATTTCTCAGCATATACACCAGGCACACAGCGTGAGGGAGTGATGGACAAGTAGTTGTCATCGCCCTGTTTGGGTTTTTTTGTTTTGTCTTAATCATGGCCTCACCTCTCCTCACTGCAATGATACCACTGGATGATGAATTTGATACATTCAGAGTTGTCTGTTTCTGAAGCCTTTCTTTTCAAAGACTGTTGAGAGTCTGTCCTCCTCATGCAACAATCCTGTAATACATCACACACAAATGAGTTTTGTTGCAGATATTCTTATGCAGACCATATGCTGGCTGTTTTACACTGAGTCATATGTTGATGGCTGAAGACAAATGTTGGAGAGTCCAGTTGTATTTGCACATTCCTCATTAATTGATGATTAGTTACTTGTCATGTTTACAGGGGGAAATATGTCTCTGCCCTTTAGACCTTTTCTCATCACGAAGAAGGCTGTTTTGTGTTTACAGAAGAAGGTACTCCTGTGGGGGTGTTACGCCCAGAACACCTAAACTATTTGTCTCGTAATTTAGGTAATATATCTGGACTGTTAACAGTGGAAGAGGAAAATGTTTGAGTTGAATGTTGGTATGACTCCCCTCCCTGTATAAATCGTAAGTGCTTAGCTTCCAGGGAGGCAGGGATTAATAGAGTAAGTAAAGCTCTTTCGTTTGAGGTAGATTCAAGACTTGATCGCACGAGGGTGGCTTGTTTATTCCTCATCTATTTTGACGTTTGAATAATGAGTAGGGTTTGGTGCTAATTTCTTTTGTGCTGACAGATTCTCTAAAAGCCTTGAACAGATGCTTGCAACCCTTTATAGAACTTAAAAGTGTTACTCCCTCTGTCTTCATTTCCCTGTTAAGTGTGCAAGTGTTTATGTCTCATTAGCAGTTCCTTTTTTTAGCAAAGTTCTCATTATCCAGGCGCAGAATGTAAAATTTAAAAGAATTCGCCCACATAATAAATACGTCATACGTCGGGGAACTCCACACATCCACAGCAGCTTAAACATGATGGATGGAGATGACAAAGTGTTACTAAACGGGTCATATTTTCTCATATTTCTCTCCTTTTTTGTGCCGACACATACCACCAGTGCATTGTAACACCAAGTATAACAAACATGCAGTGAGTGAAGGACACCCATGTGTGTCGGCCAAACAGAAGAGTTAAGAAATGGCCTAGAATAGACTTACGGATGTTTTCCTTTAAGATAACAAAATAAAATAACACCCCAGTTATAAGGTCTTTTTTTTTGTGTGTATTTCCTTTGTTTGCATAGCCAGAATTGCACATGAACAGTGAAATAAATCTTCTGAATGTGTGGTGAATGACCTTTAAGGTTTATAATGTCTATACACTGATTTACTAATATAGAAATACACATTTGAATTCAAACAGTGTTGAAGGCTTCTCACGGCAAATATTAATGTATGCTATTAATTGCGATTAATTGACAAATTGTGTTTAATAATTATTTTCTTAATCAGCCCTTATTATCGGTCTTACATATTTATCATTTTAATTTTTTACAGGGAATGCTTTTCCTCGTCTTTCGGCTTCTTCAACCTAACGCCTTGATTACAAGGGGAACGTCGCGGTCATGTTCCGATATTTGTCTGCGTCATTGAGGCTGCGCCTTTGCTACACCGCAGTTTTGCACAACATGCTAGGCTCCGTGGAGGAGGACTTACTACCTGACTTAATATAAAGACGTCTAAGCTAATGTTAAAAAAAAGCAATGTTGTTTTTAGTCCATTATCCACTGAATATTATATTCCATTTATTCAAAGAGATACCCCTACATTGTAGAAACTGCACCTTTAATTATTTAGTCATCCCCTGGGCTGTAGCTGAGGAGGTCAAGCGGCTATTCACTTGTCTGAATGCCGGTGGTTCTATCCCTGTCCCCTACTTGTCAGTGTCCTTGAGCAAAACGCTGAGCCCAAAGTTGCTCCCAGTGGGTTTTCCCTCGATGTGGGAATGATGGCGTGAATGGTTATCGCTCCTGATGAGCAGGTGGCGACTTACATTGCAGCGTCTGTCATCACTGTGTCGGCTCATGTTGTGAAGCACTTTGAATGATCGAGCAGATTAAGAAAGCGCTGTATGTAAGTGCAGTCCATTTACCAATGCTCTTTTTTCCTTTTTTGAGTGACTGCCATCTTGATGCTACTGGTGCCACGCCTGAATTTGAAGCTGGAAGTGCAAGTCTTGCAAAGACTTTGTTGTATTGTTTTGGCTCTTAAAGCAGCCTTCTTAATATCATAGCCTTTGCTTAAAGCGATGGTTTGTGTTTGTGTGCTTATGTGTTTCCGTTCTCTGCTGTCATGTTGTTATTTCTAAGTATGAAATATTAGCGGTTGTACTTGCGCACATGCTGGTTATGATGTTGTTGCTGAAGATGAAATATTAGCTCCCTTCACCTTGGAAATGATCTCAACTGTTGAACGTAACATCCATCAGCGAGCATGCAACATGGACCGGCACCGAGCTAATCAGTGCCTGCATGACTAATTGCCATCTCAGAAATGAGATAATATAAAATGGCAGGAGCCTGAGCCCCTATCTGGTCATACAGAGACCCATGCAATTAAATAGCTTGATTGACCCTTTGTTTTAATAATGCGGGCTGAGACGGAGATGGCTGGCTAGGCAAGCTTGTTACCATGGTGGTTCTGTAATGGGAGGATATGGGCTGTTATATTTTTGTAAGGAATGAATAAAATGCAGGTGTTAAAAACTAATTGTCTTATTTTCGTGGCCCTTTCTTTCTTTTTCTTTTTTTTTAAACTCTATTCTATCCTAGTTTTCATCCACGTTGTTTGACTTTGCACACATCCTCAAACCTTCCTCTTTTGGAACTCGTGTTAGTTTGCCTCTCTCTTGCGTTTGTCCAGGGTGCTAACTCAAAGCCAGTGGTGTCCTTCATTGCGGGGCTAACTGCCCCACCCGGCCGCAGGATGGGCCATGCTGGTGCCATCATCGCCGGTGGAAAGGGCGGAGCCAAAGAGAAGATTGCGGCCCTCCAATCAGCTGGAGTTGTAGTCAGCATGTCTCCTGCGCAGCTTGGCAGCACTATTTTCAAGGTGAGTCCTCTTCTGACACTTTGAGAGGCCCGAAGAGAACAGTTACTTTACATACCCTCAACAGGTTTTTGATATCAATATTAACGTACTGTAACTTATATTTACATATGAAGGGGTGAAGCAGGATGTTGTGTCCTTGGAGATTACATGAACATCTATTATGTGAGATTTAAACACATTTGTATATTGGTGAAGTTTGTAATAGTAGTGAAAAATAAGACAAGCTACACTTTCTCTTTTTTCTCTCACGCATACACATTGATCAGATTAGAATATTTACCTATTTATAACAATAATATATCAAACCTCTACTAATAACCAAAACCTGGTGAACAATCAATATTCTACACTCCTTCATTGTGCAAAATATATTTAAGAAGCTATTTATGTTAGAAATTCTGCCAGGTGTTAATGTATGCGTGACCTTTTGTGTGAAGGCATCTACCACTGTTCCCCAAATTATTAGATGTTTCATGACAGTTTCGTCACAATGCAGACATCTTTTCTTTTGTAAGTGGACCAATGTCCTGATAACCAAAATAAACTTACTGTAACTAAGGTAAGATGTTTAAGGCAGGACTTAGTAGTAGTAATGTAGTAAGTATTTGATGTTTGAATGCTGATGAAAGTGTTCCTCTTTCACTGATGATCTCAATAAGTTGTTTATGTTAAGTTGTGTTTGCTTTGTTTTGTTTGGTTATTCCAGCTCAAAAATCTCCCATGAAATTTATATTTTATACAGTAAACAATTAAATTTATGATGTAGAAATGCAAAAATATACACTTTTCTTTCAAGTGTTGGTCCCGTGTCTGAATAAGTATGCCGGACACTTTAACATTAATGTCTTTATTGTCACATACAATCATACAAGTTGGACAACGTAGCGTAATTAGTTCTCCGCATTTGGGGTTTGGGGACTTGCTCAAGGACCGTTCAACATGTAGACTGGGGCTTGAACTGCCAACCTGCCGATCTCCCGATTGGGAGACGGCTGCTCTGACAATTGAAATACGGAGTCCCCCAACATCGGATTGTAAACCCTGATTCCAAAAGGGTTAATATGCTGTGTAAAAAAATAAAATAATAAATACAAAATGTAATAATTGGCTTTTACAACATGTAACATGTATTTGTAGCAAAACTTTAGACTAAGTCTGTAACTACACAATTAAAACGTAACTTTCTGTTCTTGAGAAATCTAAAATTAAAGAACAAGAATCTCTATTTGCAGAAAGAAAAATATTTTAATAAGAACTTTTGAAAGAAATTGCTAATAACAATTAAACTAATAATGTCAAAATATCATATTGTAATAATGCAGATGAATGAGCTGAAATGACAACCAGAATAACTAGTTAGAAGGTAATAAAATCCTGCATTAGTTCCGTAACAGTGCTTCTGTTTTGACTTTAGAGGTAAGCGTCCTGTGATGCTGGAGACTCGGATCACCGCCTTTCTTCACTGAGCAGCTCCGAGGTTTACTGCAAACATTAAGCAGGAGTAAAATGTTGTGGCGGATAATTTAATATGCTGTAAAGAAAGCTAGGATACCGGGGCAGAAATGAATAAACCCGTGTTGAAAGTGGCTGAGTTGGCAGCAGTGCGCTTTGATTTAAATTTATCTCCAGGGAAGCATTGTTAACCAGATGTATAGAAAGTGAAGGGATGTATTGCACCCATTCATCATCTTTCATTTTCGTTCATTAGCACTGCTGCCACCCATGCTTGAGCGTATAGATTTACAAACCCTTGTTTTACCCCAAAGTTGAATTCATAATCATTGGGTGTAATGATGACAAACATGCAACCTGTTTGCTCATTTTGCCGGACATTCTGATCATGCATCTCAATTAATTTCTCTGAACACAACAAACAAAGTAATAAGAACCAGAACCAGGTAGTAATAATGCTCTGGAGCTGGCAGAAGCATCGACGTCTCCAGTCTCAGCTGCCGTGGGAGGTGGAGAGCATCTCTGCCGTCCCAGACCTGCATTAACCTTCAAATGAAGGTTTAAACCAGAGAATGCAAAACCTCAATATGTGCGGCATCACATTTCATTTCATAACAAGCTCATTCATTTGTGCAAATTCCAAGGACTTTTTCCTTTCATCCTTAACTATAACGTTAAAGCGTTGAGCTTGTATATTGTTGGCTGTATGCTCAAAATGAAAAAGTACTCTCTAATTTCTAATTTGTCCTTTATTAAGTACAAACGGTCAAACATAGTACTAGTAAGGAAATCATTTCTCTGCATTCTCAGCATTGGACATCCCAGTTGAAGCGCCTAGGGAGCATAATGGCATCAGGGTCTCGCTCAAGGACCCTACACCATGTGTACTTGCTGGGACTCGAACCATCTACGTTCTGATTGGGAGACAGTCGTTCTACCCACTGACCTCCAGCCCCACATGTTGTTCGTTGAGAAGTTGCACATTTCATTGAATAGAAAAACACACCTGGAGATTCTTTTGTCCTCCTAGTTGCATAAGCTCATTCTCGTACTCTTATTTATCGTCACAATAATTACAGAAGCGCACTCTTAATTCAGAGATGCTTTAAAGAGGATGCAGCCTTCAAAGATCCAAAGTTAAAATGCAATTATTTTTGTCCTTGTGCAACATTGTCTTGTGCAAGGGCTGCAAAAAGTTTGTTATCCTCCTTTTTGCTATGCAGAGGATTTACACAGATGATGGAATTCAGAAGGAAATAAGCGAAATATGTTAAATTTGCACCTGTTTTTAGAGGAAGCAGCCGCAACGTGATGGTGATGGTATTACAGATTGGATATCTGGAATACGCCGTATAAAACCGTGTTCCTCCCCTCGTCCTGCAGCAGTCGTCCTCCGTTCCCTTTAAGCGTGGTTCCACCCGTGCAGCAGCTTAATCTGTCAGTTTGGAGAAGATCTCTGTAAAATTGTGGGCACACCAGACTCTGACTTTTCTTTTCTTGAGTCCCGTCCGTTTAATTTTCTTGCGACCGAACATTGGCCAGGAGCTGCTAGCATGAGTCCCTTCCTGTTGAGGAAACTCCTGCAGGGGAGGTTTGGCTGGTCAGCTTGATCGGGGCCACGGGCAGTGAGTTTCAGAAATATCCCTTGCCCTTAATCTGAAATCCTCTGCTTCCTTCTGCAATGACAGCAAGACACTTTCTCTCATTGGTTGTAAATGTTTCAGCAAAAAAAAAGTGGCATGCTAGAATTGCTTCTGCTGCCTGTGTTGAAAGCAAAACTTCTGGCTTTTAAACCACTTAAGCTAAAAGTTCAGGTTTAGTTTTTGTAGAACAAACAATGGTTTGGCGACATGAGTAAAATTAAAAAAGAGCGTCCACTATGATAGACGCACGGATTAGAAAAAAAAAAAATTCTTAAGAATAGTTTTATTTGTATTTGTGAGTGTATTGGACCACATGTGTTTTCACACGTAAAGTACCAAGAAATAGCATGAATCGTATGAAAGTCACAGTTAAAGGAACATCAGGACATCCTCACTGCTGTCGTCTTCTGACTCAGGTGCTGCTGATTGGTGGGTTTAAGTACATGACAGAATTTACTTCCAAAGAAATCCTGTCCAAACTTGCCAGAAAAGCAAGGACAAGAAGACAAAGGCAGAAAACTGATGACAACAGTCTTCCACACATCCACACACACACACACACACACACACGAACACAGATTGCCCAAAGTGAGATAAGTATTTAGGAAATATAATTAGTGAGCCTCTAACAATTAAACCTGGCACACGTAATTAAATATGCAGTTTATGCACCGATATTTTAATATATTTTCACCGCCACTGGTTCAAAGGCGAGATATCAAAAATATATGATGCTTATCTGAGAAAGACTTAATTCATATGCGCGGTAGATTAATTATGACCTTTTAACTTGTTTACAGAATATCAGGGACTGCAGATAATATATTCCCCTTCCTCTCACTGTTCACGCCAACAAAGGTGTTTCGTCCTGAAAAGGAGTCAAACTCATTTACTCTCAAGTTGTTTGTTTATGTAATGACTTGAGAAGTTGAATGCATCACTCCCGACGCTTTTCCCCGCCAGTGCGTCAAATCAGCTGTCATTGATAGCTGATAAAATGTTGTGCTTTTCTTTCACATCTTGTTTTCAAGCGCTGTCCTCGCTGTCAATCCAGATATGTTCTCTTAAGACATTTTGAGTGGCGACCGCTACCCTCCTGCTTTTGTCTCCTCAGGTGTCTGAGTCTGCCTCATACAGACTCTGCTCCTTTTTCCTCTTTCGCAAGCAATCCTGCTTTTACTTTGGTGCCGTGATCCGAGTCTTTGTGCCCTTGAGTCATTGTCTGCTTATGTCAGGAATTCAATCCCTCACTTTCTACTTTGTCTCCTCTCTCATCCCATTTTGTTGGTCCTTGTTTCTTTCATAGCTCCTTAAATACTGGACCTTTTGCCCCCCCATCACACTTGAGCTTGAAAATTAAAACCTAGAAGACAAGCGTCAACTCTCCAGGCTACGCCTCTACCTTAGTATCTAATTCATTTCATCTGTCCTCCGCGCCGAGGTGTGAGAGACCGGGGCTGCCACTCCAGCGTTTCAATATCATGATCATATTTTTCTCCTCAAGGTGGCAGTAGACCTTCAGCTATCCACAAACCACAGAGGAATCCACCATATGCATAAGTACTAGTGTGTTCTGGGGACCTGATAGATGACATTTGCATCAAGTCAACTCCCCGTGGAATAGAAAAGTCTCTAAACAACCTTCTACCATCCCACGTTCGTGATCTTTTCCAAATTGAATATGTAAATACTTACATCCTCTTTAATAGCTATCATAATGCTTTCCCGTTTGCCGCCACATGGAGAAACACTGATACTATAACTGCACGTAATTCCGATTTCTTTTGCCGATGTGCAGCCTTTATCAATCACAGGAAATGTTCTAATGTCGACAACTGGAACTTAGTGACACGTAGAGCGCTACATGATTTGCACTCTCCATGAAAAACAACAGGCTCTCCAAAGCTCCAGCTGCCTCTACAGCAGATCGGGTACTCGGGATCAAAACAGAGCTGTGTGAATTCTGCATGAATAAATCATTCCCTTCTGTCTATCTCACTTCGATTCATGTTGCGTCCTCTCTTCCCCCCCTTTTTGTGTCCCCGTAGGAGTTTGAGAAGAGGAAAATGTTGTAAATTGTGCAAGAAGGCCCCCAATCTCTTACCCCTCGCCCCGAAATTCAGATGAACAGCAGCATTCTGGAGGTGAAACTGCCCTACAGTCTCAGAAGACCACAAAGCGCACATCGGGTTTTTATATTGTAATTTCTGCCGTGAGCTTTTACCTTGCATGTAAAGATAAAAATAAAACATGGTGTTTTAATGATATCCAAAAGAAGTCATTGTACACTGCGTTAGAGCTCCGTAGATGTGTTTTCTCCCTCCACACTGTCGACAGCTGAAAGCAGAATGCCATGGTAACCCCTGCTGTAATGTGTATTCATTCATTTCATTGGCTGTCTACCTGAATAAGAAATATTTCTCAAATCATCTTGCTGCTGTCTTTTTTTATTCTCTATATTTTCAAGTAGCTGCAGCGTCTGCCAGAATGAGCTTTCCATCTTTCTGCCTTTTAGAAATCACCAGGGCATAAAAGTTGACATGTAAGAATACATGGGGGTGTAGAAAAGAGATAAACGTACAAAAAATGAAAACCTATTTAAGCTTTACTTAATGCAGTGAATGGAAGCGTAAGTGTAGAATAAATAACTAGCTGCCCAGACAGCTGTGACTCGCTGCTAGCATGATGTTCCGCATGTCATGCTTACTTTTCTAACTAGAGAAGTTATCGCCGGGCTTCAACACCTGCATCCTTGACAATCATTCTCCTGACATGAAGTAATGACAGCATATTCCATATTTCTACAAAAACATTTTGTGTCCATGGACACATGATGTTGAGAAGACTCGATGTTTTTCATCCTGTGTCACGAGTCAAAAATAAACGCACTAGCTTCCCCGTCAGCCTCACCAACAAACCTGTACATTCACCGTACTACGTAGCCCTGACCTGATATTCTGGATTCTACTTTATTTTGTGTGATTTCCCAGGAAACCTCTTGTTTTAGTTGATTCTGAAGGGTGGTGATTTTGCAAACTCTTAATTCCAGCTTCAAACTTTACCCACTCATTAACTATGATAAGATATATTTTCTGCCACTTTATGCTATCATTCTTTAATGAGTTTTAATTTTTGAGTTCTTCATGCACATTACTGATCATTTCAAAGTGACTCAGCACATTTGCCATGTCCTCCAAAACATACTGTATATTTTAGTGATGGGGGGAAATAAGTGATAAGTGATAGAAGTTAATAAATAATTATATTTAGCCAGACGTTCTGTACTTTGAAATTCTAAACTGTGAAGATCTACTGCCTAACTTTGCCGTTTTGTGATTGGAAATTTCTCATAACTGGCACATTGATAACGTTTAATTAAAGGTCCGGAACATTTGAAAAATCTATTTCGATTTGCTTATTTCAGCTTTCCATACATGTCGTGTATCGTCTCAATCACACACCACCGCCAACCTTCTTGGCCTTTTAATAAAGACAAACCTCATCAAAGCTGTGGGTTAGAGGAATGCCTCTTTGTCGCACGCCAGGTGAAACGTGACTCAGCGGCGGAGAATGAAAGGTGAAGATAAGGTTACAATCAGCTGTGCTCCTGCTGAATCTTCTTAAACAAACAGAAGCAGCTAAAGTGTGAAGTGAAGCTCATAAAGGCCAACGCAGGACGTCTCTGCAGCCTCCTCTTATCGGCTCCACAGCAGTCAGCCGAGGAAGATTATTTAGTGTAAACATTTTTAACAATTACTTTTTAATCTGCATTAGCGAATTAGCATAATGACTGACAGTGGAACGGAAAGCTTATTTATGCAGAGACGTTGCTGAGCTGCATTCTGCCTCTATGACTCCTATGTAAGATGTCATGTTTACATTCTGAAAGTGTTAAGCTGCCTTCTTTTTTCTTTTTCTTTTTTTCATCTTTAATGCATTATATGCAGGTTCCCGAAGAAACTGGTCAAGCTACCTGAAAAACCTCTAAGGAAAAAAAGGTTTTTATTAGTTGGGATGGTTCAGGTTGCACCACATGCATCCTAATACTAATTATATTAATAATGGTTATTTATGCACTACAAGACACAGTTACAACCTGGGGTGTCTCCAAACATCCCATGGAAATAAATACGTACAGTTGTGATTTTAAAATCAACAGCCACATACTTATTCCATATTTACTTGGTTTATAAGCTGTTTGTGATCAAATTTTTGTTTTCAATATATCGTTGTAAACTATAAAAAAATAAAGAAAAGAAAATTATAGGCATGAAACTCCTGTTAGAGTAAAAAAAAAAGCCCTACAATTTTAGGTGGCAATAGGGGCTAAGAGTAATAGTCTTTGCTTTGATTTATTACCATTAATCATCGTATCATCATTCAGATATTGGGCATACAAGGAATACTAGCTCCAACTACATCCCATACTTTTGACCAAAAAAAGAGTTCACATCTGTTTAATCCCACATCATATGTAAATAAGATACCACCCGTCCACCGCTGATCCTTCATGTTAACACGATCAGTCCGAAACTATTTCATGGATCTTTTTCAAATTCATACCCACATAGACCTCGGTGCGAGGAAGAACTGGATTGGTTATGGGCAATGTCAGTTGTAAATTTCCGACACGAGTCATAATTTCTTACCGTTTGTCCGATTTACTCCAAATTTGGTGCATATGAATAAACTCGTGTAAACATTGTGTTTTACTCTAGTACTTCATATTTGACTTACTAGGGGGAGGTTTTAGTTGTTTTTTCTTTACAAAACTCTTTTATTTAGGACATAACTCTTTAACCAGTGACCCAATTTAGTCTAAATGTGCTGCATATGAATCATATCAAAGAGATCTATCTTATATATATATCATATTTTATCTAAAAGTTCAGGTTTTACTCACTAGGGGGACCTTCTTAATGAATGAACTGGAGGAGACCTACCTCGTGTATATAATGTATAAATCTAATAGTTCATATTTAAAAAGACTGGAAGACGTCATTTTACACTTAATTTCAGAAAGTCAATCCGGGGAATCGCTTTTACAATTCAATGCAATGTAATTGGTTTTGAGGGCTTTTAGGGGATATGCCCCTGCTGGCGGGGGCAATAGCGTTGGCCTAGTTTGCAAATGAGTTTGCCGCAAAGCTGGAGTGGAAAATGCTTACTGAGGGTCAATCTCAACTTATTTAAACATTTAAAATGAATCATTTTGGTATTTATAACTTTGAGATGAGAGGACCCCATTTTTCCCCAGACTTCTGACTGACAGAGAAGTTCTTGAAGCTTTTATACATCTTAGACACAATGATAATGAGAGGAAGAACAGGAAGAGGGCCTTCGAATGATCTCAGACCTTCATCATTGATAATAAGGGACGGATCCTGAAAGTCTCAACACTCCAAGAAAAGTGACAAATTATGGAAAATTGGTGTCATTGTGTATCATTTCATATCCGTATTTCCTTCATAGCAGGACCCTTGGTTAAAGGGGCGGAGCATAAAGGACATGTAATACAATTCCATAGAAACATAAGATTTGATGAAGAATGAAGTCGATTGAAGCAAACATGAAGGTTTTAGTCTGAGTCTGGTTATTTGGTAATCGGTCATTTCTTGCAGTGTTTGAGTAAAACTGGAAGAAACATCTTTAATCATTACATGTCCGTGCAGAGTGGGAAACTGCTTGACTTCTTCAATATAAACCAGTAAACTGCAGTGATTAGGTCAAGGGGGATTGAACGGGTGGTAGAAGCCTTTTATGGCGGGGCATCCTTACTTCGGCTGACTTCACATACCAATCTTGACTTGCCATTTCAGATATCCTGTCAGAAATAATTTTCTCCCAGAGAAAGTAATGGCCTGGCTGACTAACAAATGTTTTCAAGTCGGAACGGGTTCATCAATACTAATAATATGAATATGACAACAGGGTCAGTGGATTATTATTTTAAAAAACCGGGGGGGAGGAGGTAGGCGAAGCATGACTCGGACTGGCTGATTTATTCTAGAAAATACATGACTAATGATTTCTTTTCAGTTCTCTGAGTTCAATCGCACCGTCATCATTTTAGCCAAAGGAAGAGGAAACCTTGGGCTGAGGATTTATTCATGCAGGCCAAAGATTTAACATAATTCATCAACCGCTGAATGGGTCGCCGAGATACGCCCACTGACCCACGGCGAAGGCCTCATTACAAAGAGAGTGCAGACTTCAGCCAGCCGTCTGAAGTCAAGGAAACAAGGATATTCCTCTGAGCAGACGGCGGTCCTAATGAACTCAGCAGGGTGCTCTCCCGGTGCCCTTGCACTCACCGCAACACCTTATGATTAATGTATGTGAGGAGAAGTTGAGCCGTGCCGAAGTGCCCGCCATGCAAATCCGCCATACAATTAAATGTTTTCCAATGAAATAGACAAGAGAAATCTTATGTCACGAGGTCAGAACTTTTTTTCTCCTAAAATTCCACATGCGATCAGGGATAAGCTGGCGTTTCGCCCAGTGTGTGCGGCAGGTCATTAAAATCCGCGCTGAGATGCAACAATAACCCAGGCGGCCACCTGCCAATTAGGATAATTATTTTGCTGTGTCACGAAGTCAACGATCTGGAAGAGGAACAGGTGCACGCCACATTTGTTCCAGCCGAAGTGTTTGATCCATTCAGCTTCACACATCGCTCTTTTCATCCTGCGAGTGTGGGCGATCATTGTCAGATTGTTGATCCTGTGCGGCGAGATCCGGTCGGGACAATCTTCATTAAAGCTTCGCAGAGCAGTGGTATGGACGGGAAATAAAAACCAAGAAGCTTGACAGTAGCAATTTGCATGAGGCAGAATTGTTAATAGAAGCCCTGCTTGAGATTGCTTTGGGAATTGAGGGCAAGGACGGGGACAGGAGGGATCTTGGAACAGACTCCTGAATTCTTTTTCAAGGCAGATGTCTATTGGTTTCTTGTTCGGACAGGAGATGTTTTATTTGTCTGGGTTGCGATGATATTCATACACAAGACATTGATTCCCACAGAGAGCAGCAGGCTGCACCTTTTCTACAAGTATATGGCATCTGTTCAAGAAATGTAGAAGCCATAGATTAGTTATCTCATATAATTCATACAGATTATATATTTTGCTTCAATTTTATATTTTGCTTCAACCATTGGGTTTCCAAGTGTAACCGATGGTTAATAGATAATACATTTCAACGTATAGTAGTGTGACCCCCCGCCCCCCCCAAAAAAAAGAGTTAAATGAGATAACGGAAGCATATTTCAGATTTTAGATTCACCTGTTTGAGAAGTTGTGAACAACGGCATCCTGTTTTACTGGGGTATAAATATGAGGTGACACAGGCCTAATTCTTTTTGACGTTCTTCAAAAACACAGCATGGATGAGTGACGAAAAGTTGTAGAGCAAAAACAAATCTGACAAGAAAATCTTTCAACTGTTAAAAACTTCAGTTTCAAAAGTTAGATCAACAATGAAGAACTCCAGAGTGACTGGAGATGTTATAAATCATTCTGGAAGAGGACATGTTAACAAAGTGACCTCACGCACAAAAACCCTAACCACCCTGAGAGGGTAAGAAGAAAAAAGCCTTTTTGCCTTGTGTGCCTACTGTCTGTATTTGTTTTACGTTAACAATGTTACTTGAGTTATAGGTTAGATATTTATACTTTGAAGTACTTTATAGTGCTTTGAATTAAAGATCATAGCGATAGACAAGGAAGACATTTTTTGCATCTATTTTTACTCTTTTGTTAAAGGATGCCAATGATTCTAGCTTTTGAGTTTTTAGGAGGATGGGATTTTTTTTTTTAATAAACCAGGGCCACCGTACGGGCTTACATTCGACGGACTACCAGGGCCAGCGCATTCATTCCTGATCATGATCATGTTTTTTTCCACAAATTTGAAAAATCCTTGTCACTGGTCTTGTGACCTGAGAAACACTCATACCTGCATCAGCAAACGCGCCAAGTGTTTTTACTGTGTTACTTTTTTGCCAAGCAGTTTTGAAGTTTATGTTAAATGCTTTTATTTTGAAGTAACATAATCGAAGTTGAGTTGACCAGTTTATTTTGAGTATTCTGCTTTGATGAGAAAAGTACGAACGGTCCTCCTTGCGTTGAACTTAATCACCTGCGGGTTTTATGTTTTTGCGGTTTCAAATGAACAATGTGTCACAAAAAACACAAAGAAAATACTTCCTAATCCGTTCTCACTGGTCAGCTTTTCAGGACTTCTAGCCGACTGCTAAGCTAACAAGCAAACGGTTTAAAGCTGTACCAATGAAACTTATTTGTACGTGGTCTGAATAAAATCTTTGAAAGTTGTTCACTATGAACCAATCTCAACTTTACCTCCAGTACGTCACATTCAAGCGCCTAACAGTGATTGACAATTTAAGAGGAAATGTGAACATTCTCACTGGATGAACACAATGTCAATATTGTATTCTGGTTGTTGATTGGTTAGGGAGGACAACCTCCCTTGGAGCATCATTTCCTATGTTCTGGATCAATCTGTACAAAAACAGAGGCACATTGAAATTAATTATATCGATCTAGTAGATCTCGCCTCCAGAGGAGGAGAAACTAATTCTGTCTTCCTCTGCTCTCCGCTTCACCCTGTCTGCCTCGCCTCCCTGCAGCTGTTGATGTTGAAGCATATTCTGAATTTCAGTAATGGAATTTTTCCAAAGAATATATAAGAAATATTCCATAAATGATATTGAGGTTTGGTAATGACTTATTTCAACCAGTTCAACTTTTTTATATTTGGATATCCCTCCTCTGGTTCTATGGAGCAACCTCCTGTGATGTATTCAAATCCAAAAACACCCGGAGACAGGTGACTTTAGAAGCTGGAAGATGGAAAGACAGCTTACCTGTAGTGTTTTCTCCCAGAGGGCAACGAGGCAGGACTTCCGCATTTTCATATGAAATAGTCATTTAAATAAAAATATTGTTGATTCTTCTGTTTCTGTAGATTCTGATTCTTCCCGGTCATGTTAATCCTTGAAAAGTTGAATCTGTAGCAACTGGACTTAGATTTGAAGACTCATAAATTCAAATGATGACTCAGAGAGCAGCGTCTCATGTAAAGTGTAGTCTCAAGTACTACTAACAAATACATGTACGGCGAAATCATTCATTTGTACATACTTGTTTATTGTTTGATAACGGTCGCGTCAATGCTAATTCCGTTTGCATGAATATGGCAATTCTCATTATATGTTAGCATTAAGCTAACGGACCGAGTGCTAATTATTTTTCCACATTGTTGTGAGCCAATAAACATTTAGACTGTACCTGGAAGTCTCTGTCTCTCATTTGCAGAAGTATTTATCTGCCAAAGTGAACGCAAACGTAAAGAAAGAGAAGTATAAAAGGACAAAATGAAACTTTAGTCTTTAGTCTGCAGGTTTGTTTGCATGTACTTAGGCGGGTCTTAACTTACCTGGGCCCTCCAAGTACAGCCTCTGTATGGGAACCACCGCTACGTACCTGTCTAACACCTCGATACAGGATTAATATGGGACTCACCAACAGCCTGTTAGAACTGAGGACGCCTCTTGGATGAGGTTTGAAACGTCTTCAAGTCTACAGTAGAGAGAGGTCCAGTTGCTTTAAGGTTTTTTTTTTTATTCTTCTGAGCTCTTGCTGCTATGTACGTAATAATTTTACTACTGGCGAAACAGCAACCCGTGAAACTGTGGACTGTCACACTTGTGGAAGGAAACTGTAGAAGTTAGCATCATTTCATGTGTACAGAAGAAAAAACAGAGTCAAATGACGAAACAATGAGATTAGGCCACCTGGTGGCTGTCATGTGATGTGACATTTAATGGGACGGCAGGCAGCAGCAAACGCACAATTAATTAAGAATTTTTGAGTCAAACAACAAAGTTGAAAATATATTAATTGTTACACGAATGGCAGTCAGATTTTTAAAATCACAGAGAAATCTCTTTTTACAGTGTTTAATATCGGTCTTAAAACCCTGCAGGAATTAAATAATGTCAGGATGACCCATCAATAATAATCAAATATTTATTCACTGTTATACGTTTTAGGTTTTCTGAAGGTAAAACTCTTCAAATATTGTTTTGAAAGATTTAAAAAAATTCCAAAAATGCTGGAATTTCACTTTTTTTTTTTTACTTTTTGGGGTTCAATCATGCACTGTAAAAAAATAAAATGGTTGAACAATTTCAAGAAAATTAACTCACCTAGTAACCTGAAGTAAATTATGTATTTTCGAGACCAACTTATTCATTTAAGTTGTAATTACTTACCAGTTGGAGTTATTTTTTGAGTTCATCCAAAAAAAACTCTCTTTTTACAGTGTAGAGTGTGGCGCTGGAAGTGTAGCTGTATGCCCCTGTTGCATCGTACGTCACAGATGAATGGTTTGGGCAACAGGGGCCTGCAGTCCCCCCTACAGCACATCAGAGCACCAAAGAAAGTACAGAAACAAAATGATTATACCAGCGAAGACCTTCAAGGAAAACAGGGGATGAGAGACTCACCAGGAGAACCAACAATAACTGACCCTTCTCTGCTCCTCTGGAACAACACAGCAGGACTGGAAGGTAAAAGTCGACGTGCAAATCTGTCTATCTCGTGTGCACACTTTGAACCTTATCTTTTAAGAAAAAAAAATAGATAGCTAATCTTGCAAAAATCGTTTGTTTACAACTGGACTTTTCCTGTTCGTCTCATTGTTGGACATAAAAGTTGACGACTCAGAGATATTTCAGCTTCACTTTTCCGACCAAACAACCAATTGTCCTCCAGCAGATTCAGATGCAGCTGAATCTTATGGATAGAAACACATAACCTCGCATTCCTCGCGAACTCAATCCCCTCAATCACTCAAGTGAAATAACCAAAACTGTGTGTCCATGCTTAAATGTCTTTTTAAGATGCTGAGAAAATAAGTTCTTGAACCCTTGGAGGTCAGGGGAAAAAGTTGACCGTGCAGATAGACCAAGACCCATTTATTAACATCTTATTAACCTTTACACCTACAGAACTTGATCGATGACTCTTTCACAACAAGTAATGTCTTCTTAGCATTCATCATTGCACATGGATTCTGACGACGACCTCCAAATCAGAGAGCGAGGAAACGGCATTAAAATACTAATAATAGGAAATGAGAATACACATCAGATAAAGACGTTTTAACATTCTATTTATGAGTCGTCTTGTGTCGCTCCATCTTTTTACTTGTTATTTATGTGACAACTTTAACCCAGCCTCATAGGGGTCATCACCATCAATTGCACATGCCCATTGTTGTTTTTTTGAGTGCACTGTTAATATCTTAGTATTAACATTAATATTAATGTTAACTAGGGCCTAGTGCCTGTCCCAAGCTCTGATAAATGGGGAGGGTCGTGGCATCTGGTGTAAATGGACACTATAGAGAATTGCTCAGGACTTCTATGGCACCTATAAAGCATCAGTAATAGGGATGAAGGCATTTGGTAGGATTTAGAAACCCCTCTGAGAGAGTCTCTGTACAAACACGACACTATCTCTCCATCTTGCAGTAGAGAAAAACTCCGGGTTTGGAGAAAGGAGAAATGATTTCCGTACGTCTCCCTCGGTAGCTATGTAACGACTGCAGTGCTGAGGTCACATGCTGTGTTATCATGTCCAACCTGTCGGTGGAGCTGCTCCCCATCAGGATTCCTCCCAGTGGGAAAGACAGCAGTGCGGGATAATCCCATGGAGAGAGCGGTTTTGATGTGCTGGTCTACATTTTGTGTAAATTAACATAGTTTACCTTTGGTTCCCTTGAAGCAGGTCCGACTAGAATATGTATAGACCAGAATAATCTTAAAACCAGGACTGAGGTATCACAGGCAGAGTGCAACGTTCTCATCTGTGTCTCGGTATCATTTCATAAGGAGCCAAACATTTCACAGTCTTTTCATTTTTTTTCATGCCAACACCTATTCCTCCATATTGACTCCAAGTAGGCATAAAACCCACGAGGAACGAGATTGGACTCTTTCTACTGTTCATACTCTTCCACGCATGGAAGTCAGGGCACGGAATGAATGGCACCTTTTAAAAGCCTCTATGCCCACGATCTTTAATACAAATTTTTCACAAAACTCTGACCTAACCTTAGGGGGAGCTTAACCTGCAAAAGTTTCCTGCCAAACCAATGATCCAATTTACTACAAATTTGGTGCTTATGAATCGACTCCAGGAGATCCATCTTTTTATTTTATATATTTTACCCATATTTTTCATTTAATACTTAATATCTTTTCCACTAGGAGAAGCTTTTTTTTTTTTTACAGAAAAAAAATACCTTGGACCTAACTTCATTTAATTTCAGTAGTTCAATCAGAGAGATTACGAGTACGACGCAGGGGATTGGGGACTTTCTCGGGGACATACCCATGCTGTTGGGGACAGCAGCATATGCCTTATAGTTTTTATTTTCTTTAAAGGGGGCTGTATAATGAAACTCCTCTTGTTATTTAATGCTCATTTAAAATTTGCATTAATATATATATATTTTTTCATTTTCACCTGGAGGACGGCTTTAACTCTCTTCATGTCATGATTAGCAGCTCCGGCCGATACCCGAGGAATAACCACTCTAGTCCGTGAAGTACATCATGATGTCTCAGGGTTTTGGAGATCCACTTGTTGTCATTCTGTGGACATTTGAAGAGGTTCTTCTTGCACCTGCTGTCGTCTTCAGAGATCCTCTGGGGCTTCTGATAGTCCCGCTGATAATGAAGATATTGTTACTCGTCCCCCACAAAATGACGACTGGAGGGGATGATTGCTTGGTAAGTGGCGCATCAAGTTGGAAACGTTTTCTCATTTGATGTATTGATCTCCGCCGTGGACTTCCTCGCAGCGCACAGGTAAGCTTACCTGTGGTTTTGATAAGAGAGGGATGGAAGAGCATCTTATTTTGACACAAAACCACATCCTAACAGCACAGAGTCTCATCAGAGGGCGAGCGATCCCCTCGTAAAGTTTGTGCGGAGTTCTTCCTCGTGGTTGCCGATCCATCACGCCCAGAGTAAACTCAACAGATTCAGTAATGTTAGACTTCACACAATAAGCTTTCCTCTGTGTTGTGCCTTTATTAAATTTATTGCTGGTACAGGTAGAGTAGAGAGTCTCCTGGGTCCGGTTGATAGGTAGACAAAACTCCGAGGAGGAGGCGGCTGCTGTATAACAACAACTTTAAAAAAGGCTGAGAGAGAATCTCCAGTGATTTAAAGGTCAAAACTTTGATGCCAACAAAAAGAAGAAAAACGGGGGAATTTCATTGGCCCTCGGCCTACAGGGAGTCCAATAACAGCAGCAGTGGCTGACATAGCAGTCTGTAGTCTGGAAAAATACAGTTTGCACATAAATTGTACGCGTGTGAGCGTCTCAGGGTGAAGTAGGGGAAAATCTATACTGTACATAGCAGTATATTCTTTCAAAACAAAAAAAAAATCAATAAATGGAGAGACGCCTGCGAGCTAGTTCAGGCCGTCAACTCCAGCTGCACCGCTAGACTCAGAGAAAATACCACACACTAATCACACCCTCACAATCTGGCAGTATATTTAAACTGTAAAATTTTTCCATCCCTCCTCTTTGCTCTGTTTATAAAGCCACTGCTACCTTCTCTTTGGAGCCCCCCCCCCCCCACACACACACACACCTGGAGGTGGATCCATCAGGCTAACACCCCTATACTTATGTAGTCTAGTCTTAATTAACTCATTGTATCTCCAAATGTAAGGGAAATTATGGAAACTTCAGCACCGCTGCTGCGTCCGCCGCAGATCCTTCGTGTTTGCGCGATAAATCAAAATCTATTTAATGGCTAATTTTCTAATTATATACCCACATAGACCTTACTGCCAAATTGAAATGGATTGAATTTGGGGAAAGGTCGGTTTTATGATACTGACAGTAGGGGGAGCTTCAGCTCAAAAAGTTCTCGGGCGAAAATTTCACAAATAGTTGATTATTTAATCGCTAAAGGGAAACTTTTATACACTGTTTTTCAGACATTACTTCTTTACCATCGGCCCGATTTAGTCCAAATTCCATGAATATAAATTGTTTTGAGGAGTTCTGACATGTGTTTACCATGTTTTACTCTAATAGTTCTGAACCGTTGGTTTAGTCCAAATTTTGTGCACCCGAATTGACTCAAAGGAAATCTGTCCTTATACTCAACGGGGGATTTATTTTTTTTTGGTGTTTTTTTTTTATTTTTACAAAAAAAAGTTTTTCGGACCTAACTTCACATTTAATTTAAGGAATTCAACCAGTTGGGTTGCTTATACAACGCAGGGGATTGGAGGCTTTTCGGGCATATACCCTTGCCGTTGGGGACGACAGCGTAGGCCTTCTTTCTGTTTCTATTCATACATGCTTTCATTTAACGAAAAACACTTTGTGTTTACTTGGAATGAAAAGTGCAATATCGTTAAAAACTGCCATTGCAGATGACAGTATCTTGGGGAATCGATCAGATCATGCCTGCTCTCTTTCCAGCTTTGCCCTGCATATAATCAGACCCGGGAGAAGCCCAGTACAGCTGCACTCTCCACCTTTTAGAGAACTATGCAGCTCCAGGGGACCGACCGATGTTGAGTGTCCTACGTAAGGGCAACTGGGCAAAAATGGAACAAGATCCTTAATGGCGTGGTGACGAGCCTCACCTGCTTGCATTTACTTGAGAATGGTGCTTCTAAAATAAACCTAAATAAATACCCGAGGAGATGCACGTGAACACCATAAAAGAATCATGTTTGGAAAATTGAAATTAAGATAAATTTGTATTAAACCTTTATTGACCTCACCAATAAAAAAAAAAAACTATTTGGAAAAATAATTTCTTTGCATATTTATTTCTTTGAAGCATTTATTAACCTAATATCATTTAACATATCCTTTTTATATCATCTAATTGACATTTTAGCATAGAATGAGAAAATCATTTGCTCAAAAATGTTATTTAACAGTAAAAAAAAAAGATCCAAACTAACAATTAAATTATTTCATGATGAAATGTTGTATTTCTTGGAAAATAGTCGGTTTTAATCAGATTAAATAAATCTTTTGGTTAAGAATATTTTTGGAAAAAAAGGTAAACCTTATTAGAGCTGTTTGGTTTTATAAAGTTACATTGTTCTGTTCTAGTAGGTCCACACATGCTTTAATATGACAGAAACAAACCTACTTATGGAATAGGACTTTCTCAGTAGTCATGGTTAATGCCTCCTCCTTGGTGGCCCCTTGAACATGTGGCGTCCATCAGGGCCCCATTCTTGACACCCTTCTTCTTTGTCATAAACATGCTGCCACTGGGTCAGATTCTAAACAGGTTCAGTCACGTGTGTCAGTAAGAAATAGAGACTCAAAACCAGCTCAACTAAACAGTCGAGCAGGACATTAAAGGGTTTTAAGGTTACCTGAATTACTGCATATGAGTTTATAGACCCATCTGCTGGGCCCCAGTAACATTTGAGTCTTATGAAAGTTTGATTTGCTGTAGGTGAATTTATTGACAATCGGAAAAAGAATGATTTATTTTCCTATGATTTATTTTTTAATATTCAATGTCAAGGCAAGCAACCTTTACTCTAAATACCAACTCAGAGGCAGTTACCTACATGTCGATGTCCTTGGAGTTTTCTAGTGATTTCTTGACAGGTGCGTTATAAATACAATCCATTCCATATCACAGTGGGAACTTTTAGGCCGTACACAAAGCGTGTCATAAATGGTGTAGAATCAGGAATACACTGACACACACGCACACACAGGAAGAAGAGATAGAGAGAGCTATTTCTTACAGGTGAAAATGAAAAATGCCTTTACAGTTTAGTGATAAGACCAAAATATGATTCCACAGGCATGGAAAACCCAACAACCGCTGAACGTGTTATTGTTTTGTCCTTAAAGCCAGGCTCAAACTTCATTTCACCCACGTTTCAGGAGAATCTAAGGCGAAATACGGTTTTGGAATCTTGTTTGATCCACATCTGGTTGTTTGAGGCGTTAAAGTATTCAATGTGACACATTCTAAATATAATTGATATTTATTGGTTAAAGTCTGGATTATCACAACGGCGTTATCCATTAAAGTATCACAACAGCCAATGAAGGAGACATCCCACAACATCAATTCATTATCCGTAACTGCTTATCTGTTTTTCAGGGTGGTGAGGGGCTGGGGAGTGTTCATCGCCTTAGACATGGAAACAGACAGACAGACAACCATTCACGCTCAAATTCACTCCTACGGGCAATTTAAAGTCGTCTTCGAAAAAACATCAGCAAATATTATTACTAGATACTAAACAGACAGAGAAAATCTCAAATATGGTTCTCGTTCAGTGAAAGACACTGTTTAATGTTATTTTTCATTTCTTGTCTTCTCACTGCAATATCAACATATATCAATCTTATCACAAATGATGTCATATCATATAATGATATTGATTTTGTATAGCATATCACACTATACATAAATTATATTTATATAATTTATATGAGCTATCAATCACATCACATATCAATATTATATGAAATATCACGATATTAATATATAATTGATATTTGATATATTATATCATATATATATATATATATCATATGATGTTGTAGTGATATGTCATATCATATATATCATATCATATTATTTGTTCTCTGATATCCGATCAATGATATTGATAGGTGACGTGATTGATATACGTCGATTCATGAAGAATCAAGAATCCTCAAGTTCTACATGGATGAATTCATGTTTCTCATGTATGAAGTAATGTTTGAGTTCATGATTCATGTACCATTACCATCAATTATTTCCATGTTCATCATTCTTATAGAGGGTGATCTGGTTGTTTTTGATGTTCTTGAAGAGAGATTATGTAGAGACACATAATCCCTCTCAAGCGTGTGAGTGCATCATTTCTTCCTGTGTTCTGGATATTTGTTCCACTGGTAGTGGGCCTGAGGTGTCACAAGAGAAACTGCGATACTCATTTATATGGTGACTCATCAGAAATGCATCCTACATATGTAACAGGCCTCAGGCAGGCATGAGCTACCCGTGTACTCGATATATGTCCTGTTTCACACGGGAAGAGCAGAGACAGGAGACGTTAGTTGTGTTCACACGGAGGCCGTCTGTCTTTATTTAACAGATTCATCGCATCCAGTTTCTCTTCCATTAAACAACTTATTTTGATTCACAATCATCTTTTTTTTTTTTTAATCCAGTGTAAACATTATGCATGGTCACTATTACACAAAGATCAGTATTTTAACCCAAGAGCGTGACATTTGCAGCCTTTATGAATTCACGCATAACTTTGTTACATAAAGTAACTCAATCCAAATAACCGTTACGGTTTTGAAAGTCTCTGTATACACTATCATTCATGGTACCTTCAATAGTTTTAAGCCTGTTTACTTCCTTAAATTAATTTATAAAGCCACATGCAAACACATTTTCTTCAAATGAAAACCAAAAATACACAATATATGAAAATGTGTACGTTTAATAATGCCCGAATTAGCGGCTTTACTCATTTAGCAACACTAAACCAGTTACTTCTTATGCTTATTATTAGACTAATTAGGCTTATTATCTTTTATGCAGATGTTGCCAACAAACTAAAAGTACACATTTCAGGACTTTATAGCAACAATAAATAAAAACACAAATGTAGGGCTGCCATTTAGTTACTGTTGCTAACGAGGGAGCTAGCTAAACATCATCACAGTGTGCCGTCAGATTCTTCGTTCCTAACTCACCCCAACATATAATCTGCTGCGCCACACATGTCAAAAAGACATTAAAAAAAAGGCTTGGAAAGTGCTGAGAAATGCTATGAGACACGTTCACAAATGTTACTAACCTGTTTCCTTCAGGAGAAGCAGAGAGGCGTTAGTTGTATCAGAGGAAAGGATGAATCGCTCCTGCAGCTAGCATCATTTCAGGAGACGCTCCCTCTAGTGGAGTTAAAGAGTAAGTACACTCCAGGCATAACCAGTGTCCATAGTCATTTAAATCAGCCTCTTTCAAACCAAACAAAACTCAACTCAACATTTGTGACTACACATTTGTAGACGTCACACGTACTTTATTATAACCTCTACCATCGGCTATTTCGTCGTCAAAATGTTTGAATCGAAGTAAATGTCAACGACGCCTGGATTTATGTGGATGCTGATAGATACATTGTTTAAAACTAAGATATCTAGTTTCATATGTAGATGGTTTAACCCATAAGAACCAAGATCCATTTCATCCTCAGGGAAAAACTAAACCTACGCTGTCGTCCCTGACGGTAAGGGTATGTCCCCCAATCCCCTGCACTGTACAAGCAATCCCCCTCTTTGAGCTCCTCAAAATAAGTATCAAGTTACATAAAAAACAACAACAGTGTTTTCAGCCAAAAGAAAAAGCTCCCCTTAGTGAATAAAATGTGATATTTATGAGTAAAGTATGATATCAAGATAGATCTCCTCGAGTCGATTCAAATGCACCAAATTTGGACTAAATTGGACCAACGGTTGAGAAATTATGGGCGAAAACTTTTGAAGACAAAGCTCCTCCTGGTGCTGGAAATACACAACCAACATTTTTCAAATTCAATCCAGTTCTTCCTCACACCAAGGGTATATGTGTGCCTAAATTTGAAAATGATCCATGAAATAGCTTTTGAATTATTGCGTAACACGTAGCATCTGAGGAAGCAATGACAATTCTATAATATCAAAGTCTTCTCAGCGATGTAATTATGAAGGATATCAATTTCAGGATTTTAACTTTTCTAATACCATTTTATTACCCTTAATGTTACCCTTAAAAATACGAATTTCATGTACTAAATGCTTTTTTCCTTGTTCTTTTTTTCTTGACTTGATACTATTAAATAGAAACTAATTCATCATAAGTTTCTTTTAGGGTTCAGGATAATATGTATTTTCCTGATGTGCCAAACAAAGGAAAATGAGTAAGCTAAGATAAAGAAACAGCAACATGTCATGGTTTTGTTCTTGGACGCTGCTTGTTTTGTATTTAGATTACTTTTAGTTTAAGGTTGTGTTTCCTGATTTATTTTGAAAATATACTTCTATGCTCATTTCCTTGTTTCCTGTCTTGACTCAGTTTCCCAGATGTCTCTAATATTAGTTTCTCAGTTTCCCTTTATTCAATTTTCTTTCCTCTTTCCTCTCTGTGTCTCCCATTGGTCTCGTGACTCTCTTGTATTTAGGTCATTATCCTGGAGGTTATTTCACGAAGCAGGCTTAACTTACGGAGTTAGTGACCGAACTCAAACTTAACCGAGCCGAGATGAGAAACTTTAGATAACCGGTTTCAACTCAGAGTCGCGTGAGTTCTGATAATATGCCTGACTTCTGTGAAGATCTTTACAGTTTATATTTTGTACCAGTCGGTTTGCATCTACAGTAGTGAAGAGGATGAAGTCGTCTTCATGCTACAAAGCACAAACTTTAAGGACTGTGTAAATATTTCTCACTCGGCATTAAGAGGAAGTGGCGGCCAGTTTTCCCTTCTGATGAGATTCGCCGCTGTTAATGGTTGTGCTGGAGATGAATAATCTGTATCCACTAAATCCTGATTCCATCCAGCTGGGAGATGAATCCAAAGCCCCCTGTGCTCACTGAGGTGTAAGACTGAAATTCCCAGCCCATCTTTTAGAGAAAATATTTAGCCTCATGAATTTCTCTTCCAACTGTTTTTGGAGATATTATATCACTAAGATAAAGCACGCCTTCTCCCGGATATTTATTTAAATCTTTATTATCAGTTCCACCTCATCTTAAAGCTTGGCTCGACTGAAGGCTATTACTTTCATACATTTGCTGGTGAAATATGTTTCTTTCGCTGCTTTCAGAGCTTTTCTCCTGCTGAGCCGTCTGCTCGCCCGCAGCAGTCGGACATGAAAACCTTCTTAATGTGTCATAAGTCGCGTGTTTCTTAGATTTTTGTGACTGGATGCTTTCCACCAAGAGATCAGTTCAAATTCCTTCTCAGGGAGAAATACTTTGGCAGTAAACAGTTTTTCTGATTCTGATTCTGATGCATTACTTCAACTTCAAAGTCTATTGTTTTGTTAAGATTAATAAGAGCTTTTGGACAAAATGAACTAACTAGTGAGTATGATCGAGAAACAGTCGTGTGCAATCCTGCAGGTGCTAGTGAATGTGTGTGTGTCTGTGTGTGTGTCTGTGTGTGTCTGTTTGTGTGTGTATATGTATGTTTGTTTTTGTATGTATGTATCTGTGTGTGTGTGTGTATGTCTGTGTATATCTATGTTTGTGTTAGTATGTGTATATGTATGTTTGTGTTTGTATGTATGTGTGTGTGTGTGTGTGTGTGTGTGTATATTTCTGTGTATATGTATGTTTGTGTTTGTATGTATGGGTCTGTGTGTGTGTGTATGTATGTCTGTGTATATGTATGTTTGTGTTTGTATGTATGTGTCTGTGTGTGTGTGTGTGTGTATGTCTGTGTATATGTATGTTTGTTTTTGTATGTGTGTGTCTGTGTGTGTGTGTGTGTATGTCTGTGTATATGTATGTTTGTGTTTGTATGTATGGGTCTGTGTGTGTGTGTATGTATGTCTGTGTATATGTATGTTTGTGTTTGTTTGTGTGTGTCTGTGTGTGTGTGTGTGTATGTCTGTGTATATGTATGTTTGTGTTTGTGTGTGTGTGTGTGTGTGTATGTCTGTGTATATGTATGTTTGTGTTTGTGTGTGTGTGTCTGTGTGTGTGTGTGTGTGTATGTCTGTGTATATGTATGTTTGTGTGTGTGTGTTTGTGTGTGTGTGTGTATATGTTGTGTAAGTGTATATGAATGTGTTTGTATGTGTTCGTGTGCGTCGATGTGTGCGTATGTGCGTTTGTAAGTGTGTATGTGATCGTTATTACAATCTATGGAAGCCATTCACTGCCAGGAAAATTGAAAAATTAAATTAAATGAATCAACTTCATTTTTATAAACAATAATTAAAAGAATACTTGTTTTTAAATTAATTTCATTTTGAATATCTCATAAGTTTGACTCTATTAGCAGGAATGAACCATTTCCTGTCCCAGTCTTCCAAACAGTGATTTTCCAATCCTAGTTTAGCTTCTATTATCAGACAAATCCAGATCCGTCAAGTACGGAAGCGTTTAACATTCACCTCAGAGAAACATTTTTTATCCTGCTTTTCTGATTTAACACCTTATCATCTCATTAATTCAGAAAAATAGAGGCCTGTTTTTCTGATTCCACAAGATGGATCTCCCTCAACTGAGAGTTGGATTTGACGGAAGCAATCATGTTGCGCTGGTTCAGTTTAATCCAGATGTATTTTAGTCTCGCTTAAGACATTTGGGAGATACTCCGTCCATAAGTAATTTAGGTGGTCTTATTATTAGTTTTTCAACTCTGCACAGGCCCCGAAGGACTTTGCGGCTGTTAATGAGATAACCGAGGCCTTGATTCCGCTGGGAGCGTCGCAGTTGTGTTCCGGTGACGTTTCAGCTGTGTCGCGGTTTTGCTCCATCTTTGTTCACACCGGATGTTTCTCAGAAGCGGTTCCTCCGTGGGCAAAAAAACCCCAACTTTCTGTCACCACTTTTTCTGTCTTCATTACCAAGTCTGTTGTTCCCATCCACGAATCTCAATGGTTGTGTTTTGCATCTTAGTTTGCAGCAGAGGTAGTATCGGTGTTGAATATGTACATATGAAATGAAGGACTTGATGAGGTGATCGGACTCGAAGCAGACTTGTGAACTATAGCAGAAGACTTGAAAGATTTTCTTCACCTTGAAGTCCCTACAGAAATTAAGTTCATGGGAAACTACCAGTGGCGGCGCATGTTGTCAAAGACCTAAAGCCATCAGGTCACAGGTGTATAGTTGATCCCACAGGTACTGTCGTCCCAGACAGTTATAACCCTGAAAGTCCCCCAATCCCCTACGTGAGTAAAATATGATACAGGAGAGATATCCTTGGGTCGATTCATATTCACTAAATGGGACTAAATTGGACTAATGGTGTGGAAGTGATGTCCGAAAAACAGCATATTTTGTAAAAAAAAAAAAAAGACGCTCCCCCTAGCAAGTAAAATCCAGCATTTAGAGTAAAATGACATATGTAAGAGAGATATCCTTGAGTACATATGCACCAAATGTTGACAGAAACATACCAACGGTTGAGAAGTTCTGAAAACCTGCGGGGGATCCAGCTATTATGATTCAATGATAACCCAGACTTTTCTGGATTATCATATAACCTGATTCAAACTCACCTTATCCTTATGACTTTAAAAACCCATGGACTTCCTTTTAAACGCTTGAAAAAAATACCAGTTGCTTCGGATTCAACCTTCAAAGATTTTTTTTCATGAAAAAAAAAAAACTTCATCTAGTGAGTAAAATATGAAGTACAAGAGTAAATCATAATATTTACAAGACAGATCTCTTCGAGTCGACTTATATGCAACAGATTTTGGTTAAATCGAACCAAATTTGGAGGTAAAGCTCCCCCTAGTGTTGGAAATATAAAACGAAACATTCCCATAATCACTCCGGTTCTTCCTCGCACTAAGGTCTTTGTGGGTATAAAACCTGTAATGATCCATGAAAACGTTTTTGAGTTATCGCACCAAGGATTCACCAAGAGTCCATAGTATCCCCTGCTATGCGGAGATTTAAAATCAACACGTTTTAGTTTGTCTCAATCAAAGATCCTGGTGAAAAAAAAAAAAAATCCTAATAGAAATAACACGTTCTTGACCTGCTACTGTTATTATTTTAGTCTGAATGTGTGCTGTGACTTAAAGGAACTAAGCGGTCTTGATGCTTTGAACAGTGAATTTTGACTAAAAGAGCTTTTTTCATTATTTTTCCCGGTTTCGTCACATTCCGCTCATCCGGATCTGAGTGGCGGACTTTTATACTACTATATTCCTTATTTTTCCCCTCATACAAATATATTGGCATTGATGGTGAAATGCTTTTATCATTTTTTCTACATTCAGTTTCAGCTCCAGCTCTGCCCATCAGCTGGCAGGGATAATATCATAATGATGTGGGAGAAAATGTTAGACTGCTCCCAAGTCCCAAAGTGGATTGTTATCTCTGCACCTTCTCTTGACACTAACATCAAAAGATGACTCCCATTGACACATCTCTTGGTCTCACAGCTTTTTTTTTTGTGTTTTCATGTCGTCTCCTCTGAGGAGAGAAACTTCTCGCCAGGTTAACAACAGTGTAGAAGCAGCGTGACTCGCAAGGTGTGGAATTCTTCTGGATAGTCCTCCTCTGAAATGTTGTATTTGTGTTGCTAAAGCAAAAATAATGGCTTTCAGATGGGTTAAACAAAATGAGCTAATTATGACGGCTGTCCAAACGTTTCCAGCAGTCCCATTGGAAACGTACGGCCAGAACAAATAAACAAAAAAAGGTTGTGGGTAGTTTCTCACAGTGGTAAATGATTTTAAACCTCACCATATCTTTACGGATTAAAAATGCTAATGTCATATATTAATAAGAGAATCTCTTCTATTAAACATATTAAGATTATAATGCAGAGCCCATTTTAAAGCTTGTTTAATAATATATGCATAACCCATTTTCTGATTCAAACTTGTTGAACACAACAAGAATGACAAATGATGACATAATAAGACAAAAAAAAAAGAAGCTTAAACGGGTTTAGTGTCTTCTGAGCGTGGTTGGCTCACAGCTGACTTTCTAAATGCACTCCGCAACCGCCAGACTGCGAGGAGCTCCGGGTGACGCGCCTTCCTGTGGAATCTCTGGAAGATCATGACCTTCCAGTCATTCAGGCATCTGCTTATGGGGTCCGTCTTCGTAGGCCTGCTGCATCTTGAGCGCATGGCCCGATTGTGATCGCTGAAGATATGCTTCAACATTCAGAATGAGCTTTTCACACTTCAATCCCAGTAGGTTGAGGCGGGGCGTAACTTTGGCTGATTGATGAGAATGGAGGCCATCGGGGGTCTGCAGGAAGTCATTGAGTCTGCCGTGGGGGTCTTAGCAGTCCCTCACGTCGGTCCCTCTCATAGTAATGAAGTTCTGTTTCAGGTAATGGCTTGTTTACTACCAATATACTGCAGCAGATGAAAAGGGACATTAATACGGATATTACCTCTTCTGAACATGAAAACTGATTTTAAATAATGGCGTTGAAATTGTACTGCGTTCGGCATAAGACTGTTTGAGACTGCAGTAATTTGAAGGGGAAATTAAACGGTGAGAGGAGAGAACAGCTCCCAGACGACTTCACTGTTACTAATATTCACAATGTGCTCAACTCTCTCTTATTATGCTAAGAGGCCAGTTTCCTCTTCGTCCTCTAGTGGAGAGGATAATAAGACCAGAGGAAGAACGTTGCAAAGAGCGCACAAAATGACTTCTGCGGAATTATATATATTTATTTGTCTAGGGTGAATGAGGGAACGTTGTAACATGTAGAAATGAAGAGATACATATGTTTGCATATAAGATTTATAGTCAGTGGCTAATCTCAGTCTCTAGTTTGGCTTTTTAAAAAATCATCATAAGTCAAGAACATTACTATAATTAAAACAATAAAATAAGACACATAGTGAAACATGATATTCCTTCTATATGAAAAAAATACAGTAAAACAAAATGCAAAGATTTGCATTCTTCAATATATGTACAGGTGTGTTTTGACTATTAAGTTTCTATTTACGTGTGTATGTGTTTTTTCTGTGTTGTGTTTGCCTACATGTCTGCTTCAGCCTCTGTCTGCTGATCGCAGGTTTGGTTTTGTTTAAGACACTTTTTTTACTTTGTTATTTAATGTTTTCAAATCTGTTTTCAGAGTGTTCCAAAACTTTATTCATATTACTGAAATAAACGACTGACAAAACGTAGTTTTATGTTTGGCTGCTCCCTTGGTGGTTAGTCCACTGGTATTTATTTATTTATTTTACATATGGACTGACGACTTCTGGGTGGAGACTGTTCACACATTTAAAAATCCGTTTGATGAATGAAAACTTTATGAAGTTTAAAAAAAAAAAGAAGCAGTTTGTACTTTTTCAGAATAAATAAATGTCAGTGTTGTGCTGTTGATCAGTGTTACGCTAATTTATTTACATACTGTCAAAAAACACGTTACGTTCACTTTGAAAAGAAAAAACAAAACAAAGCGATGTAAAGCGAAATGTAGCTTTCAACAGAAGTTAAGCGCACCTTCTCGTTCTCTCGTCCAAAACAACTGACTCACAGGTGCCAGTGATGAGTTAGTTCCCCTCCAGGTAAGTTAGTAAACAGTAAACACAAAGGACAGACACACATGACACAAACACACCCACAAGAACACAACATGACACAAACACACCCACAACAGCATCAGAGGACAGAGGACACAAACAACAGGCAGCCTTGCCATCATTTGGGTTCTACCACTGTGTCCGGCTTCCTCATGTACTTGTCACAAGATGATGTCAGAGACGTGTAGATCTTTCGGAGTATAACCGTGTGTTTCAAGCATGAGGTTTAGGTGGAGTCGGTGGCTCGCCCCTCTAACATTCTCTCCAGTTTTGGTGGCTAGAAAACTCCACTGGGAATCTTTTTGACAAGATCTGATTATTTCCAGCTCAGCATGCTTTAGCTCCTCCACAGAGAAATAAACATGGAATAACATCTTGACATTTTGCAGCTCCTTGAAGTAAATGAGAAGGATTAAGACATGTTTGTGTTGTCTTGAATCTCAAAATTGCCCCACATTCGAGCTCAATTCTTAACCAGCGCCACCACCAGTGTCTGAGCTCCCGAGTAAAATTAATCAAAAGGATTCCTTCGGTCATCGACTTCCTGCTGGGGTCGAACTCACTCAATACATTTCTGTTTGAAATCTAATCGTAATTCTTCTCTCCTGATCAAAATGCTCAACGAGGTTTAATTTCACACTGACGTTATCACCCTGCTAATTAACCACGGTGAAATTTGTTTGTAGAAGAAAACAGATGGAATATGAATTTCTATCCCGTGTTGCCTGATAACAGCTGGGATAGGCTCCAAGCCCCGCAACTTTTTAGAATTTTAAATGATTATTTACTAATAATATTTTAGTTAATAATAATTTAAAAAAAAATTAAAATACCTGCCAATTCACTAAATAATAATAATAATTAATGAATCGACAGATGGATAACTCAGTGGGTTACACTACTGACTCTGATGAAAGAGACTGCGGTTCAAATCCCAGAAGTCCAGTAAGGACCCTTAGGCAAGGTCCTTGGTGCTACCAGCCACCCTTCTGGATTCATGGGAGGGTTGTGTCAGGAAGGGCCTCCCACATGAAAAGAAACCTATGCCAAATGAATATTCTCTTTACCACCAAAGCGCATACTGACTTCAGTTGTCGCCATGGCAACGTGTGCACAACATTCAGAACGTCAGATATAAATGATATTTTGTTCTAGCTAAAACCAAATAGCTGGTAAAGAGTTTTCTGTAGAAACTATAATACACCTTGTTTACTGCGGCTTTGGGTTCTGTGCATGTTAGGCTTATTATTAAGTTTATTTGTAGATCTCACAATGCTGATCAAAGTTTTTTTGTGAGTCACATGACCACATGACCTGGGAGTTAAGCAAAGCTAACACGGCCGATAAAAATATCATGATTTGTTTTTGTTAAATATATCTGTTTTAGTCACTAAATGAGGCATTAAAAAGTTTGTTTCACTCTTAAACGTGTTCTTTGTAAACACTTCTGTTGTCTTGGGGTTTTTCCGGATCGTTTTTCTTAATGTGTGGTGTTGTGGCTTTTGAGTGATTTATCTTGTGCTGTATCTATCTGTATGTGTTTTCTTAAGTTATAGTGTGTTTGCTTGGACGGAAACAGACAGAAAGACAGAGGGGAAAAAAATACAGACACACAGCAGACCCTATTTAAGTATGATGCCGTGACAGGCGGTTCCAACTCCCCTCAACCCCAGCTGCCTGCAGGTCAAAGTGTCCTCGAGTGGGATATTGAACCTTACTTGACGTGTGAGTGATGGTATGAATGGTTATCACTCCTGATGAGCAGCTGCTTCCATTCATAGTAGCCTGTGCAGTATGAAGGCGTGTGAATGGATGAATGCCGGCTCGTTTTGCTTTGACAGGTCAGTCCGTTTACCGCTACCAGACCAATTGCTACTTTTTGACACTTGGAACACAAGTTGAGAATTTCAAAACCATTCATCAGTGTGCCAGGAATGTCTCTGCAACAGAAAAGGAAAATGGAATATATATATATATATATATATATATTTCAGTTATTCAGCATGAAGCCTCCTCTGCATGGCCTATAGTTAGATGTATCACTATATGTTTAGTGACTAATTTCAGAAGTTCTATTAAAGGGTAAGTTTGCCATCAAACTGTAATACCGTCTGATGATCTAAAGCAAATTTGTCAAACTCAAGGCCTGTGAGACAATATCTAATTTTTATAATAACTGGCCTGCTGGTGTACAGCAGAAAAAACACAGATACTACAAATCCCAGAATGCACTGCTCCTCTGGTGTCAGATATCAGCGTTTATCCAGACACCCTAATAGACTTTGTGCTAATCCTTAGAGGTGATGCTACGCATTCTGGAAGGAGATTTAGATGAGAAAAATAATTAAAATGATAAATAAAAAATTCATTAGCAAGTTGCACGCGTGTATTAGTAAATAGAACGCACGTTTATTTAACTGGCGAGGTGCACTCATGTCCTCCAGCCGTTCAACATGTTTCTGTGCTGTTGCAAAGAAAACAAATTAAGTTGCTTACATTTAATGTGAAATGCACCTGGAGGCTGTTCATGCACCTTACTGTTTTCTGAGGCGCAGCTGCTCCTGACTGCAGGAACAGATACGAGGAGCGACAGTCTACTTTTACTGTTGGATTTTGGCATAAGAAAGAATTAAAAACTGAATGATTTTAGTGGTTATTTGAAAAAATATAGTTTTCTGACTGTTGTTGTTGTCTGTGAATAAAAACTTTTCATTTGATATTATTCATTACATACATTTATAAACAAATGTAAAGTGCGTTATAAATTAAATGTATTATTATTATTATTATTATTAATATTCTGGTACTATGCTGATAAAGAGGGAGACATACAAAATCGTTATGCTGATCTGTTTTTAATTTGATCTGTAATTTGATTATTTTCTATTCTGTCGGTTTGTTAAGAATTCTCTAAAATGAGTAAATAAAATAAGAATGAAATTGTCATAATAAATCCGATTAAACTATTTGAGTCCTGAGCGGCCCTCGATGTGGTGACCAGCTTTAATTTTGGCCCCGTCTGTGATTGAGTTTGACCACCCATAATCTACAGCATTAAAATGGATACTACTTCTAGTTTGCGCTGGTCACGTGTTTGAACCTTTTTCTTTTCATACAAGTCCAAAGTAAGTGTTTCCTTCTTTACAAGCTCTGAACCCCTTCGGGCTTGAGCATAAACGATGGCGGAGAAAGAACTAACTCTTGAATCATTTAGCACGTTTTGTGGATCAATGATCCTCCAACTTTAAAGGAACAACACTTTGGATTGATGTTTCCCACAGCGGCGCTGCGAGTAAATATATCTTTATTCATTGAGATGCACTGCTCAATCAAGCTCTTTTGGCAAAAGCACAAGATAACTTGCACCCAGAGGGAAATCCTGGCAGATTCTGTGAGGTAACTCGCTGACGGCCCAAGTGCCTTTATCTGTGCATTTCCGAATGGCATGGAACTCGTACGGATTTCTATGTGAAAAAAAGATAATGTTCAAAGTTATCCTCGCTCCCTGGAGACTTAATTAGCGATAATGTACTCCAAGTGGCTGTTTTCAAATTTGTCTCTTCAGTTGTTCTTTCAGGTTTATGATGACTGAATACTTCATCGCATTGATTCCAATTCTGTGAAACATATTTGAAACTTTTGGCATCTCTTACGATGCCAAAAGTAGCGGGTAGCCTTTGAATTCTGCAGCGTGGTTGTGGTTTGATTTGGATGCACTGGTTTATTAGTGTAAATATGATCGTCATGCATTCATCTTGAAATCTTTCAACTGATGCTGTTTGGGAAGAAGAAATCCAAGCAGGCTTATTGTGGTACACTCTTTTATTTGCACAAATCTTTTTTTTTCTTGCACAACTTGGAATACTTGGATGTATTACTGTAACGCACTTCTCATCGGGATCCCTGAAAAAAGTCTTCAAAGACTTCAGTATGTTCAAAACAGTTCTGCAAGGATCCTGATGAGAGTTCGTAAACACGAACACATCACCCCTGTTCTTCATTCCCTTCATTGGCTTCCCATCTCCACCAGGATTGATTATAAGATCTCTCTCCTCACTCACCAGTGCATCCATGGAGATGCACCCCCCTACCTAAAAGAACTACTCACCCCACTGACCTCAACACGATCCCTCCGTTCTACCCACTCATACCGCCTCCTCCTCCCCCCGGACTAAGCTCAGCACCATGGGTGATCGGGCCTTCTGTTCTGCTGCCACTCGTCTGTGGAATGCCCTCCTTGACCATCTGAGGGCTCCACAGACGACTGACACATTTAAAAAAGGCCTTAAAACTTTTTTAGACCTTAGAGCGACCATAGATGTGTTTGGGAAAGTTCGGTTGTATTTTTCCGACATTAGGTGGCGCTTTATCTGCAAATTTGTCAGGCCATAATTTCTCAACCGTTGGGCCGATTTAGTCCAAACCCGGTGCTTATGAATCGACTTGAGGAGAATTAGCTTTTAACATAGATAACTTAAACAATATTTCATGAATTTTTATTTTATACCTAAATAAACCTTAGGGCGAGGAAGAACTGGGTTGATTTTAGGAAAGGTCGGGTGTATAGTTCTGACACTAGGTTGAGCTTTATCTCCAAAAGTCAGGCCATAATTTCTCGACCTTTGGACTAGATGGTCCCATCTAGTCCAAATTTGGTGCTCATGGTCAAGTCCTTGTACAACGAAGAGGACACTGGACTTTCCGAGGATATACACTCGCTGTCTGTGATGGAAGCATAGTTTATTCTGATGATTATTATTTATATTGGTTTTCTCTCCCCCTGAACACCTCCTTACCATAATGCTTCATGTCTTATTCATCTCATTTGGACTTTTCTTCATGTATCTTATTTATGTATCTTAGACATGTTTTGCACTTGATTATAGCATACAATTGAATGTAGCTGTTGCAACTTTACATTTCCTGTAAAGGATCAAAAAAGTATCAATCTTTCAATTTATCTAAACATTTGGATTTCCAGGAAAGATCAGTGCTTCAGCGGATGAGCTCCCTCAGTTCCTCAGACCTCCAGACATCTACTGTGCGTCCTCTGCTGTCATTTAGCAAGTAATCAATGAGTCCTTGTGAGGGTAAAAAACAAGTTGGCCATAATAATGTACACATACTTCCACTTATTTAACGGTTCAGCTTGTTTCAAGGTCCCTGCCAAAAAAAGTGACGCCATCTGTTATAAATGAGCACACTGGCCAAGAAGGAAGCGTTTGACTCTATTGTTCAAATCAATCAGATGGGGGATGGAAGGTATTTCATTATGGTTATGCTGATCCTGGGAATCAATCATGGCCCTGCAGATGTTTCCAAAAAATGTTTTAGTCTTCATTTTTGGCCATGTCATGCTTTTAATATGTCAGTTCTCCAACATCAGCTAAATAACATTAGTCAATACATTATACATTATATTGCATTAAAAATTGAGCATAGAGTTAAAGTTGAACCAAAACCTGTTTATCTTCCTTTCTGGCTTCGGAAACGACATCAGCGTCTCTCAGAAGTGAATCGTTACATACTTAATATGATGCAAAGTTTCATTTTACTTAACTTAAATGTCACCTTGGGACCATTATAGCTCCAAAAGTCGGGCATATTTATTCACCATAACTCCACGTTTCAAATGAGGAATTCAATCAAGCGTTTGCTTGCACAATGACCGGGATTGGGGACTTTTCGGGGATATATCTCAGAAGTCTCAAAAGTCGGGGATATTATAGAATCATCATCACCGCCTTGTCCGCAGCAGATCCTTCTTGTTAGCGCGATAACTCACAAACTATTTCATGAATCCATGTCAAATATTACACCTAAATAGACCCTAGTGTGAAGAAGAACTGGAGTGTTTTTCGGAAAGTTCGGTTTTATAGTTTTGACACCCGAGGGAGCTTTAACTCCAAATGTTTTCTGGCCATACTTATGCAACCATTTCTTCTGATCCAGTCCATATTTGCTGCAACCCTAGGAGATCTATCTAGTAAATATTGGATTTAACCCTAGTTTATTTTTTGTCCCTAGGGGTAGCTTTTGTTTTTTAGTTTTTTTCCAAAAACACTGTTTTCCAGACATAACTCAAAAAATATATCCATGATAATTTTCAGATTTTACACCCAAATAGACCTTGACGTGAGAAAGAACTGGATTGATTTGAAGAAAAATGTCTCGTATTGTTCTGACACTAGGGGGAGTTTTATCTCTTTAAGTTTTCGGGCCATAATTTCACAACCGTTGGGTTGTGATCTGAGAAGATTCATCTTGTATTGTTGGTGTTTTACTCAAATAGTTCATATTTGATTAACTAGGGAGAGTTTTTACAAAACACTGTTTTTAAACATGAACATTCAATTTAGCCGAAATTTGGTTCACCTGCATGACATTGAATAGATTTATCTTGTATATGTCATGTTTTACTCTAATAGTTTATATTGTACTCACTGGGGGAGCTTCTTTCCAAAAAAAACTGACTTATCGGGGATATACACTTGCTGACTGTGAAAACAGCGTACGTCTAGTTTATTCTTTTTCCTTACATCATCCAGGACCACATCCTCCAACACAATTCCTGCTTTTTGTTTGTTGTTTGAAGTGACCCATACGTTGGAAAACTAAATGCTGCAATTTCTGGGTCCCACTGCTTTCTGATCAAGTGATATTTTGGAAAATCCAAGAGCTGATAGGCTTATGCCTCACAGCATCAAACTTTTGACCTGCAAGAACGATGCTTTCAACTCACGACTTTGCATTGACTTTGTAAGTAATCATGCCATAGGAGAAAAAATTCATGTGCGCAATTTGAAACATTTATTAGGTTCTAGGATATGTAATGATGGAGGACGGATGTAATACATAACATCTATCCATTTGGTCCGAGTGACAGAGCGGCAATAGAGGACATTGCTGTTCTGGGAGTTATAGTCTTATGTGGGGAATGGATAAGAGAGAAGAAGAGAAACCTTCTATGCAGTGGACACCAATTCTGTTCCAATTACCTAATCCAAAAGGTATTGTAATTTATTCCCTGTCGATCAATTGTGATTGTTTTTATAGATGAATAGCCTGAATGTTTTCTTTGTTTTCATTTTTAAATGCCTTTTCCACAGAGTAGATCAATGAGGAGGCGTTTTTTCATGTAAATATCAACATTTTAATACATATGAAGAGTTACTGTAGCCTTAAAGTAGTTTGTTTATAATTCTAATCCTTTATTGTAATATAGGGAATACCAATGAAAAAACTCTATGTAGGGCCAAACTCTCTTTTCAAAAAAGTAACTAGGCCTATGCGTTCTCAACAGCAAGGACCTATCACAGAAAAGTCCCCAATGCCCTGCGTTGTACAAGCAATTGCCCTGATTAAACTCCTCAAATTAAATTTAAAGTTATGTCAACAGTATTGTTCATAAAATAAAGCTCCCCTTAGAGAGTCAAATATGTACTATACAAGTAAAATATGATACAAACGAGATAGAGCTTTTAGTTTTGATTCATACGCACCAAATCTGGGTAAATCGGCCCAACGTTGGAAAAATAATGGCCTTACAAATTTTGGAGATGAAGCATCTGCTAGTGTTGGAACTATACAAACAACCTTATCCAAAATCAATCCAGTTCTTCCATGCACTGTGTGGTTAGGAAATTTTAAAATGATCCATGAAACAGTTTTTGGTTATATCTAGAAAACTGTGTTTTTGGGAAAAGGAAAGAAAAAGAAAAAAAAAGAAGCTCCCCCTGGTGAGAAAAATAGGAACCACTAGAATAAAATATGATTCTTATAAAATCGGTCTGTTCGAGTCAATTCAAATGCATCAAATCTGGTATAAATCGGACCAATGGTTGAAAAATTATGGCCCGGAAGTGATTGGAGATAAAGTTCCCCCTAGTGTCAGGAATGTAGGACCAACCTTCACCAATATCACACCAGTTCTTCCTTGTATTAAAGTCCAACAGGGTATAAAATTGGAAAATGATCCATGAAACATCTGCGGGGGAAACAATGGAGACGCTAATTCCATAATATCCTCGACTTTCAATATCTAAGAATTTATTTCCTGTTAAAATTAGAATTCCAATAACAGTTAAAGGTTGAATAGATTAGTAGTCCACAGAGATTTTAATGAATTTTAACTTTTATCTTCCACACAGTGAAGAGCAGAGTATAGGAGGATGTAGGGGACAGGAGACAAGACACTGCACTGCACTATAAAAAAAGAATAGTTGATGAACTTAAAGAAAATTTACCTCAGCTGGTAACACTCAATTAAATTAAGTATTTACAAATCAAATGAATACGTTACACTTGAATCTACTTAATTTAATTCAGGTTACTATTTGGAGTAATGAGCAAAGTAAGTTCATCATCGGTTTCCTTTTTGCAGTGCATTAAAGAATTAAGTGACTTTCCAGCTTTGGAAATTCTTCCTTTATCAAAAGGTTTTTTTTCTCCCCTTTTTTTTTTTATTGAAAATTATCAATCAGTAAATAAATATTTGTTTATTGTTGGTGCATCATGAACTAATTTTGTTCTTTCAGCGTTTTAGGAAAAAAATATTTTTTAAATACTATTTATACACTTTAAAAAGAGAATTATTGATGATTCTGAAAACAAAGACCCCGATGACACAGTTAAATTAAATATTTTCAACGTACATTTTCCACTTCATAACACTTAAATTTATTGTTGGGTAACTGATGAATAAAACTTTTCTTTTTTACAGTGTAGGAATTAAGCGGTGAAGAAGTAGTTTACTGATATTTTAGCGATTTTACTCATGTTAAAATAAAATAAAAAAAATACCATTTTAGGTAAATGTGAGCCTGCTGACAAAAAAAATCCCCTCTCTCTCTCTCTCTCTCTCTCTCTCTCTCTCTCTCTCTCTCTCACACAGACACACTCACACAGGGCTTTTGATAAAAGCTAATAAAACACCTTGCAAAAGAGGAATGTTTTGAGCCTACTCTTTAACTTGATAAGATTAGGGGCACATCTGAGGTCATCTGGCATGCTGCTCCAGAGTTGCGGTGCAAAATTACTCAAAGCTGCTTCACCAGATTTTCAATTCCACTCTAAAATGGAACGAAAATACCCTTACCGGGAGATCGGAGAGGTCTTTGGTTGATAAACAGTGGACAAGTGAGAAATGCATAGCGGGGCCAGGTCATTCAGTTCTTTTTAGAAGTCACAAGTGCAATTGTAATGTAAATATAGGAGGCTCAAGGTAGCACTTGTAAAGGTGTAAGCCTGGAAATGCTCAGCGTTTTATGTTGAACTCTAAGAGGTGAGCCGACGGAGGAGGGCGTTTCAATGATTTAGTAAGCAACGCATCCGTAAGGCAAACTGAAATAAATGAACAATACTGGGATGAAGAAAGTTTTGAGCTGCTCGAACTTAATTGATTGTCAAACTGGGGTAGGAGGATCTCTTGGGGGGTGTTGATCGGTATAGGGGTTTGCAAAATGAACCTTCCCTTTTTTCGTTATTATCATATTTTAGGATTGAATGCATGCAAACAGACACGGAGACATGCAGAATGGTGAAGTCATGCAAAAACCTTGAATCAATACAATTTGAAGTTATTCTTTTCCCACTATTAGAGGCAGAGAATGATCAGATATATTTTCTGTGCAACAACACTCTCACCATATTTTCGTTCCCCCTCTGTGTACTCATGCGCACAAAGACACAAACACCAAAACCAGTACACACATGATGCTGGCGGCGTTCGCTGTCAGGGAAATATCCGAGTACCTGACTGAAATACTGAATGAAGGACTGAAAATGCTGAACATTAAAAGGCGAGGTCCAAGAACTCTTACATTTTTCCACCGTAGGCAAAGAGCAGCCATTTAACACTATTACTCCGGACTGAAGTGCAATGGTTATCAAGTTTTGACACTATTTGGAGTTGAAAGAAGAGCTTTAAATATTGTTCATTTATCCGAGAAGCTGCATTGATATCAGATCCCAAACGTTGGCCTATTTGGGAAATCTTGTCGCCTGATTGTCTGACCGCAGGATTTGTGTATGAAGATATTGAATGTGTGAGTCATATCTGAGGCCATGCTTTAATGAGCTTTAACCCTGGTCTGATTGTGCCAACAAGAATATTCAAGCGCTCACATTATAGAGGGGATAAACAAATACTGAACCCCAGTCTTCTCCTGATGTCATGTTCGACTGCTTTCCACTCCAGATGGCTCCTGTTGTAAAGTCCATTCACCCCTGCAGCTGATCAGTTGCCTAGCTACCTACTTCCCTGAAGGAGTTGTGTGAAAACGGTTAAGTTACCCCATTGAGTCATGCCACCTATACCTACGTCTTATTTCGTCCCCTGCAGATATCACAAACAGGGGAATGCAAGTGTTGTCAGATTTCTGAAGTAACTTGTGTTCAGAGCATCCTGATACTTAAATCAGGCTAATAAGACACTGAAGCTATGTGAGAAACTCTGCCTTCCCAGATAGGAGGGGTATATCTCTGAAAATGCCCCAATCCCCTTCCTTTAATATCCTTCTCAACTGTTATTTTGAGTCTCTATTTCTTTGACAAATGTGACTGAACCTATTCATGATATGACCCAGTGGCAGCATTTGTATGCAGTCCATATTGATTCAACCTTTATTTCTATGAATTCAGCAATATGCTCTAATATAGGATCCCATAGTGATTCAATAAAGAAGATAAAAACAGTTTTTCGCTGTGCTCAGTAATAAAACAAGATAGATCTCCTTGTGTAGATTCATACCATCCAGTTTGGACGCAAATAACAAAAATACAAGTTAGCTCTCCTTCAGGAGGCTCATAGCAGATGACTAAAGAGTTAGGAAGTAATGTTGGCAAAACAGTGTTTCATAAAGAAGCTACCCCTGGTGACTAAAATATAAACTAATAGAGTAAAATATGATGCAACAAGATTAATCTCCTCCAGTCAATTCATATTCACCAAATTTGGACTAAAATCGGACTAACGGTTGAGAAATTATGGCCCGAAAACCTTTGGAGATAAAGTTAGTGGTAGATATTTGCAGCCGATCCGTCCCAAAATCCGTCCAGTTCTTCCTCGCACTAAGGTTTATGGGAATAAAAAATTTGAAAATGATCCATAAAATTTAAAACGAAGGACCTGCAGCGGACCCAGACGTGATGACAATTCCGTCATAACCCCGACTATATATACTCTATATGTATTTATATATATATATATATATTCTGTATTTATATATATATATACTGTATATATAGACATACACTGTATTTACAGACATATACTGTATTTACATATATATATTGTATTTATATACATTATTTATTTATTAATTTATTTATAATTTGGATGTGGTGAAAGGGGGAAATGGGTAAGACGGAAATAAACAGTTGTTCCGCTTTGGCCACCCCTAAAGAGAACAGCCCATAGATGAAGAAGAAGAAGAAGAAGAAGAAAAAGATATAAAATGGAACAGAATGAGAAAAATCATACTGAGTCTTTGGAGCTCTGGGTGGTGGTGGAGGGCGGGTGTAGAGTATCTTGGGGGTATATGACTGTTAAAAGTTTGGAACCACTGCCATAATCACTGCCATCAATTCCGTCAGTCATTATTTCTACTGCTCCTACACAATAGTTCATGACCTTATCCAGCACCGGAGCTTTCATGTTCTGAGTCCTCAAAGGTTCCTTGGGATTCGAGTGGAGGATGTCATTTTACGATACATTAACTCCACCAGAAGGTAGAACCCCTGGGGGAAAGGTAAACTTCATTGGTTAGAATATATGATCCACGCAACTGGTGATTGATGATGACAGCTGTTCTGTGGTCAGTTGTTCTCGTGCTGCATATCTTGAACAACCTTTATTGAAGCTGAAAAATACTCCCCATGGGGTACGTGAAGCATTTTGGTGTTTTTTTCATACAGAAACTAAAGAGAGCCGGGCTTCTCCTATAATAAACTGAATGGTGAACTTTGTGTCACGCTTTTAAGTTGACACAGGGAAATAAAACTAATTAACTATTAACTATTAACTATAACTGACACTGTTCCATGAGGAGAGGCACTCGGAATCAAAGCAAAATTAATTTACTGATTGAATATTATGTGTCATAGCTTCCCATGCAAACTTTACTTTCTGTGCTTTCATAATGTCTCCGAATATTCGGGGATATTATATAATCACCATGCTGCCAAGCCTGCCTTCAACAATGCCAGGCCATCATTTATCAACCATTGGCCAATTTACCTCAAATTTGGTGCATATGAATCGATTTGAGGAGAGCTATCTTGTATGCATTGTGTTTTGTTATAATAGTTCATATTTTAGGCCCTAGGGGGAGCTTTTTACAAAACCCTGTTTTTTGGACATACTTCCTCATCATCGGTTCGATTAAGTCCAAATTTGGTGCATATTAATAAATCACATTTAACTTTAGTAATAAATGCTTTACTCAATAGAGGGACCTTTCTTACTTTCCAGAATAACTCAAAAACTTTGGATCTTTGTCCAATTTTATACGCATATAGACCTTAGGGCCAGGAAGAACTGGATTGATTTTGTTGAAATTCATCTTTGGATTCGAAAGTTTTCGGTCCATGATTTCTCAACTGTTTTGTCCAAATTTGGAACATATGAATGGACTCGAGGAGATCCATCTTGTACACATATTATATTTTACTCTAAAAGTTTCTACTTTAGTCACCAGGGGGAGCTGTTTGAATAAAGATACTGTTTTTCAGCTATAAATTCCTAATTGTTGGTCCGTTGTAGTCCAACTTTGGGGTATATGAATCTAGTCGAGGGCACCAATCTTATACAACATATTTTACTCACAGGGAAATTTTTCTTTTTGAAAAACACTGTATTTGGGATGTGACTTCATATTTAGTTTGAGGAGTTCAATCAGGGGGTTGCTTTTGCAACAAAGGGGATTGTGGAATTTTCGGGGACACACCCTTGCTCTCGGGGACGACATCATAGGTCTTGTTCTTCTATGTGTATGTGCAAAAAGGAGTGTAATACTCTAACAGAAAGCGGAAAATGAACACCAGCGCGCAGAATATTGGTTTCAGAGGTAGAGAAACAAATATTTAAATGCATTGCATGGCTGTAATCACACCACTGCGTTTGGCGACCTAAAAAAACTTACAGTACCTCTCCAGAAGTTTGAATGAGCAGCATAAAGATGATAAACAATATCACACACAGATAATATGGGATGAGCGAGAGGGGAGCACTGTTTAGTTTTAAACAGTGCTTTTAGTACGCACCGAGTCGAAGAACCCAGACTTCCTCCACCCACCGACAGGCATACACACACTCTAAACAATGAAAAATGCAATAAGCTAAACTAACAAACAAACCCTCACCTCCCTCATCACAAGCAAACAAACTTAAAACCTCAAGCAGCCATGGGGCTGTTTCAACTCAGTAGGAACACCCACAATCAGCTGATCAAAAGCATCTGAGCGACAGAATGAGGGGAGACAGAAGGGGGTTGTGTAATAGAAAGAAAGCTAGGGAACACTTTCCTGCTTGGTAAGGTGACACAAGTTGTCATGTCTCTGTAGTATCTAATGCACCACATGTCACGGTTAAGACTTTCTCACCCTGTCCATCAGTGCATCTGGTTTGGTTTGTACAGAAGAGGAAAAGGGCCACATATAGTTAGGTAACTTTTTTCTTTACGAATTCTAACTTTATTCTCAGAATTCTGACTTTATTCTCGGAATTCTGACTTTATTCTCGGAATTCTGACTTTATGCTCGGAATTCTGACTTCATTCTCAGAATTCCAAAATGTTTTGTTGTTGTTGTTTTTTTTTGAATTCTAACTTTATTTTTCAATTGCTGACTTGAATTTCAGAATTTCTACTTCAAGCTCAAAATTTTGACTTTAATCTCAGAATTCAAATTCTGAGAATAATGTAAAAAAATAAATAAAAATCATGTAGTCACATGTGAGACTTAATCCTCTTCCTTAGGTTTTTAGGTGGAGACAAAGACAACAACAAAAAACATTTACATATGTAACGAAGATCTAGCAAAGTTGAGTCAGGAAGACTATCTCCCTGCACAATCAGGCTGCACTCATTTCTCATAAAACCCCGACAGTCACTCATTCAACGTTCATCTTTCCTTCATTCTCTGTCCCTCCTGATTGAAATCTATTACTCCGTTATATTTTTTCAGAGACTTCTCTCTGCTGCCAGAAAAGGGTTTGAAAGAATGTCTTCATTCCTTCCATGCCACAAAGTGCAACAACTCAACTTTTCTAATTTTTCTTCTGAAACAGTAGACTGAGCTGTATTAGATTTTGGCCACAGGATACAATTCTTATTAGTAGTATTATTAGTTTATATTAGTATCAATTTGATGTTTTTGGTTGGTTTAAATCTTTTAGATCTGTCGAGAATAAATAAAAGTACACTATTCTGCGTGGCTTAACCTTGAAGTACATCATTTATCTTAAGACAGGATTTACTAACTGCATCTCGTTATCATTCATTTAAGTCCTCTTAAATGTGCAACAGGAGAGCAAACGTCTTTTATGAAGGGATTCCAAAGTTCCTCTGACGACTGGTTCTCTGTAAGAAATACTATCAGTGAACGCTTCTAAAGAAAGGTTTCACACATAAAATGAATTATAGTTAAAAAGAATCAATTGTTGTGAGTCTCCTTGCTTCTTTGTGCTGCTAAATTAATGAAGTATTTATTAAAATATTTCATTCTGAGGCGTATGTGCAGCACGGATCCTCTCAGCTCCTCTCCATTTGCCAAAACCTCAGAAAGATAAGCTGTATTTGACTGAAGGGATTTTATCCATGCCCATAGTGGGCATCCAGCTGATATAAGGATTATCTGCATAATGTGTTTTGACAGTGAAATGAGTAAAGAGTGGAAAAAGTGAGTTGGCAAATTGGTGAGGATAATTAATCGCACATCCCTAATACTTGTTTAGCAAATTTAGTAGTTTGATAAACTGAAACGGAGCCAATATAATGACGCCAAAATAACTTTGGGTTTTGAAAGTGGATACTTTAAGAACTGTAGGGTTACTAGTGTTGTACTTTCAAACATTGGAAAAAGAAAAAAAAGAAGATGAGAAGAAAAATTGATTTAATGGCCTGGAAATTAACATCGGATATACATTTCATGGAAAGTAGTAGAAGTAAAATCTAAGTTATTTTTGAACTCTGTTAAAAGTAGGCCTATGCTATGTCATTCCCGACAGCAAGGATATACACCTGAAAAGTACCCGAGCAATCCCTCCGATTGAACTCCTCAATTTGAATGTTAAGTTATGTCCCCAGTATTTTTCATTAAAAAAAAAAGAAGCTCCACAGTGTGAATAAAATATGGACTATTAGAGCAAAATATGATTTTGTTAAGATATATCTCCTAAAGTTGATTCATAAGGACTATATTGGACTAAATCGGAACAGCGGGTGATAAATTAAAAGCTTTTTTAGAAAGCCTTTTCTTAATGTGTTAAGAATTGAACCAAATGAAATATCTGTGCAGGCATTGCAAAGACATCTACAGCTTGAGAAGACCCTTGATAACCCAACAAAAACTGACTCAATAAATTATATGTTTGGAATTAAATTGAAGGCAGAAGTAAACACTTTTGTAAATCTTCAAGGATTCTACAGCTGTATCAGCGAAGGCACTCAGGGCCCTATCTTACACTTAACACAGAGTGCAGAACAAGCGTAATTACTGTTATCCAACCAATGCAATTGTCATTCTCTCACCAGCACCCACCTCGCATATCTTATAATTATGTGATTATGAGTCAATCCATGCACCCACAGGCGGATAAGATGAATTTCTGCCTATGGGTATCTTGAGGCAACAGAACACTGTCCACCTTTCGCCAATAAAAACAGGTCCAAAGTTGCCGGCATTCTTTCTGAGCTTTCAAGTGGGGATCAGGTGAAAAGATGATCCTCAACATGAAAGTTGAAAGAGCCTACAATCTCTGCTTGTTTCATATCATCTGGAGTTACGTGCATATTTTCATCCACCAACCACGACAAATTGCTTTCTCTGATTAAGAGAATAACTCCCACCTGAAGATTTTAATGAACCTCTGACATACACTACTAACTACAAGAATTTTTATAAGACTTGGTCCCTACAGCTTTGGTCCGAATAAACCACTGCAGACTGGAAACACCCGACATGACGTGCTTTCGGAGATTTTTGGAGATGTTCTGATCCATTCCTCTAAGCATAACAGTCTAGTCCTTCTCTCTCAGATCCTCAGGCTGGTCCTTTTTTCCTGTTTCAAACATCAACTTCAGGACAGAACTAATCACCTGCTGCCTAATATATCCCACCTACTGACAGGTAACCATGGTAAATGGATAATCAAACTTATTCTGGCTTCACTTGCTAGTGGTTATATTGTTATGGCTGTTAGCTGTTAAGCAGTTTATTTCTGACTTAGAATAAGTGATTGAGTACAAAAGTTAAATTGCTGACTCATCATCCCATCCACTGATATGCGCTATTGAAACCAGGTAATAGCTGTTAGTCTGTCTTTGGGCTGTAAGTGGTTACAATGTTATGGCTGATGGGGTATGTGTACATATAAATCGGCGTATTAATACGACTCATTGTCAAACTGGGCTGTTGAGTGGCCTGAAACGATCCCGTGCAAATGATCTGTTTAATATTAACCACAGCCGACTCCTGCCTGAGTCCTCAATCCTGCCACCCGCCACCCGCCACCCTCTCCAGCAGCTAATCTCACTCCATTTCTGTTAAAGAAGCGTTTGGGCGGGGGACTGGAGACACAACAGCAGGCACAGGTAACGTCTTCCGACAGCAGAGCCTTTGAAGTTGCCGTTGCCCTTTATAATAATTGTGAGAGGAAAGGAATGACCACTTGGGGGAACATGCTGCCAAATCTGAAAGACAATGCGGCGTCAAGTTGAAAGACTTGTTTACTGAGGCTGATCTGCCTCCCTCTAATGATGTGCCTGATATTAACATTAAGCAAATTGCCAAACTGCTTTGGAATGTGACAGTTTTTCTCCCCTATGCAATGACATCGTCTCCTTCCTTTTCTCCGCAGCTCACTGCTATAAAAGAATCACTTCTTCTGAACCTGACTGAATTTTTCAGGTGAAACAAAGGTAAGGTCGTTATGATCATTTGCTGTGATGATAATACAGGAAGTGAAGGCTGAGAGTTTGTAATTGTTTACCACAGACAACACTTACACATAAAATGATGTGTGCTCTTAATACACATTAATATTTATAATACTCTTAATAAACTCCCTATTCAGATAGACAGTAAATCCTGGTTATCGTAAGTAATAATAATAAGAGTAATCATAATAATAATAATAATAATAATAATAATAATAATAATAATAAGAGTAATTAACACAGCGTTGAAGATCACAGTCGGTCATTCCAAGCATTTTCCAGCTCTGGTTGGCGGTACAAAGAAGATGTCATTGGCTTTATTTCTGTATTTTCTTTTGATAAACTCACCTCTCCTTTGTCGTCACTTGTCTTCCTGTATTATTGCCTGTCGGTTTGATCCTTTGCCCCGCCCTGATTGGTTGTCACCCAGATCTTCATGTCCTGCCTCTCTCTCGTGTATTAAGTGTCTGTGCTCATCTCCCTCATTGTCAGTTAGTGTTGCTGCTTGTTCAAGCGTGGCAACATTGTCACTGTGTTTTTTTTCTCTTATTGCTTGCTCCCTGAGGATTTCCTTACATGGTGGTTCGGACTCATGTGGTTCATTAAATCAATGCACTTGACAAGTTCTGTCTCCAGCATCTGCGTTTGGGTCCGTCCTCTAGTTCCTTGTTAAACCTGTTTTTCGCTAAAGTGACAGACGTATGCTTTTTATGTACCTATAACAACACCCACTGAAGTTATGGGGGGCACAGTCTGGAGAACTTTTTGATGTTATTGCAGAAGTTGACTTGTTTAAATAATTTGATGAAGACGATGTGAATCGGGTGTTTTGTGGAATTGAAAACTAGTTGCATGTTATTCCATCATCCATAGTTGGCAAAAGTAGTCCGCCGAAAAATATAAAAATACACCTAGAGGCAACGATAAAGACTGCTTGTGGGTGAGCATCCATAATCCATCCATCCATCCATCCATCCATCTATCCATTTTCCATAACTGCTTATCCTGTCCCCAATCCCCTGCATTGTACAAGCAATCCCCCCATTTAACACCACAAATGAAATGTGAAGTTTTGTCCGTCGTATTTTTCATGTGAAATCTCCCCGTATTGAGGAAAAACGTACTATTAGAATATGATATCGTCAAGCCATATCTCTGTGAGTTGATTTGTATGCAACAACACTGGACTAAATCGTACGAACAGTAAGGAAGTCATGTAAAAAAAGATAAAGCTCCCCTTATTGTTAGAAGTATACAACTGGCCTTTCGTAAAATCACTATCTCTTCTTTACACGAAGGTTTTTGCGGGTACAAAATTTAGAAATCATCCATAAATACATTTTGAGTTATCATATTCATATGAAGGATCTAAGGAAACGGCCACGATGACAATCCGATAATTTCCCTGACTTTTTGGGGAGATACACAATTAGGTCTTTTTTATTTCAATCAGGAGAAACAGAGAATGAAGAAAAGATATATCTTTATTACCAGAGTTGATTATAAAGATATAATCTCTGGAGACTCTTCAGGGTGATTGTGATTGAAGGTTATGTCAGCTGTGCAAGAGGAGGTTTATCCCCCTTGGAGTTTGGATACTGGTGGTGGTGGCTGATGACTCTTCTGAGACTGATGAATGATGAGGTTGATAAAAATGCAAGGACTGGGGGTCATGGGGGAACTAGAACTAGATGAATGGAGAGAAACATATGTGTCAGCGGGATTGGACAAATGTGGCCCATTGAATGAGCACAACTGATATCAAGACGCCCCAGAATATGAAGCAGTTAATTACGACTGAGCATGTGTGAAAGGTGACAATGATAAAGTGGTAAAGCAGTAACTCTGGCTGCATGAGTGTGCAAGAGGATAGTATTCCTGACGGAACCTTCACTCGAGCTTGATTTAATGTTGAGATTCAGGTGAGGATTTTCTTCGAAAAATCCAGAAAAAAATTTAAATACCTGAAACAATTACTTCCAACTTCTGATCAGTATTCCTGTATTCCTCACTTCCCTTTCTAACTAACTCACTTTCATTTTTACACCTCACAGCTAAAGTTGCAGTGACATAATAATAATAATAATACATTTAATTTATAATAGACTTTGAAGCTTAAGAAAAACATGATGCAAGTTAGCATGAATTGAAATAATGCTGCATAACCTAGCGTGTAAGCATCACTTTTGAGACATCCTCCTGCATCAAATACAGAATCATTGATTTGAGAAAGTAGCTTCTCTGGATATAATTACAGGATAATATGTGTTGGCTGCAGCAAAATTATTACAACGCCTACACAACAATTAAGTAATTGGTGACACCATTAAAGTTTTCTTCATTGAAGAGAGCCTGTTAATGGTCGAGGTCGTCTTTTATAACTTATATTAACAATTACAAACAAATGGGATCCTTATCTAAGGTCAAGGTTAAAGCTACTACACAGTGAGATATTTGAGCAAACCATTAAACATATGTAAATAAATATCTATTAATGTAATGTATTACACAAACCCTGGGTTTTAACTTCCTATAAATTAAGTGAAAATGATTAATCTGAATTATGCAGCATACCATATATTATAGCATGCTAAAAACACTGTAGTCAAAGAAATGGGCCTAAATAAAAGAAATGACGATGTGATGTGAAACTGCAGAAATGCTTGTGTTAGAATTAATGGATTCATAACAAGCCATTCTAAGATCTGATGAGACACTTAAACCAAGATGTAGGCTGGCAACTTGAAATCATTTTTTCCTGTTGTGTGGCTGCTGGGGATCTGGACTGATTTGTTATTTATGTATCTGTTATGTATTTGCTAATTTTTTGCTTGTTTATTTATTTTAAAAAGGTTTGCCCTGGGAGCCACACAAGCTAGAACCGCCCCTGCAAACAAATACGATTCTGAATTCCGCTCCGAGGAGGAATCAAGAGATGCTAATTGAGAAAGCAATTTATTTAGCCCATTTAAAGTTTGGTAGTGAATTTAATTACCGCTCAGTGCATAATTTTCCTCAAGTTTTTCCTCATTTCACACAACTGGGACTGTAATTCTCAAAGTTAAACAAGGCATCTTATTTTTTTTCTCTATTCTTAACAAAGCTCATTATCCACTGCTAGCCCCCCCCCCCCCCGTCTCCCCCTTCATCCTCTAGCTTACTTACAGTTCTGCTCTACAGCTCATCTTGTTCGCTGCAGCCAATTTAAAAGCAACTTAATCCTGCAGAGAATATTGTTGCTGCCTCTAGTTGCCTGCTCCATGTGATTTGAGAGAATATTGTTGCTGCCTCTAGTTGCACTTCTGTGATGGATGCCTGGCAAGATCTAATCTAACAAACAATGTTTGTGTTGATTGGCGCCACACAGCTACAAGTAGATGCAAAAAGCACTCGGAGCCGCTCGGAGATTAGGAAGACACGCAGCGGCTGCTAAACTAATGCATTCTGATTGTTCGTGGAATCTGCCTGCAAATCAGTCCTCTCTAATTGTCGTCTTAATCCGACGTATTGCAATACTTGCGACAGCATGTGACATGAAGTTTGAAAAAGTTGAAGGAGAGCCAAGTCAACAACATCTTCTCTGAAAGAAAAAGTACTGAACTAAGTGGGACGTGCAGCCCGAGGGTCTTACTTAATCAACAGAATCAACATGCTGGGGTTTGGAACACAAATGAATACAACAAGGTAAAATCACGTGGAGCGGGTTTCCGGGACCATTAGAAAATAGGAACCCATATGTCAAAATCAGAATACCTTCTTTTTGACCTTTAAAATTTTATATAAATAGTTTTTGGTATTAAAATAACCTGAAATTATACGATCTGACACAACCGAACAAAAGGTTTTTGATTTAATTCCACTGACCCGCTCCTTCTCTGTGAGGTTGGCCTGATCCCTTTTGGGCCATGCGGGTTTAGGCAAAACTCTTGATTCTAAATTGTCTGTACTTGTAAATGGGAGTATGAATGATTAATATTAATAATAATAACGTTATTTATGTGGCAACTTTAAAAACAATGTATGCAAAGTGTTTTGACTTTGCATACATTGGGGACTACATAGATAGATCTAGTTGGATAAAAGTGAGGAGAAAAAAGTATTTAATTTCAGGTGACAGAAGAGGAGAGAGAGACATTGGAGTGTGAGACTGATCAGAGGCGAGAAACCACGTGAATCCATAACCCCTGAACCACACTCAGCCAAACTTGAACTATTTATGGCACCGTGAAGTTTTTAATGGCTGTCCGTATTGATAAAATCCTAATTGAGCAATTTTCCTCCCCACTGGCCTCCCATTTGTCTTGAGGACAACTGATTATTTTGTAAAACTGTTCATTGCTGTAGGATCCACTGAGAACTTTCAACCAAAGAGACTGAGCAGATTCTTGGGGACTTTAGATTCACAGAAGGACATTAAGACAAGCGTGGGCACTACAAGAATCATCCGTGTGAAAATGTGTTTGCGGTGATTTTTGAATCTGTGTGAAAACTGTGCCTCCCTTTAATTGTGTCTGTGACTGCACTACCTGTGGAGTTTATGTTGTTTGTACATTTCTGTGTTACCATGGTGATCTTCTATCCGGCTATTTAAGTGGAATATAATTAATTCCTGCGGCTTGATGCTGCCCATTGCTCACACCATTATGCCCATAGCTCTTATTATTTATTGAGAGTTATTTGTTTTTAATAATCACAAAGAGTTTTTCTTTCTATCCTGTTTATTTAATTGAGTCAAACACGACCTCCCATCAACAACGTCTCTACTGGAAACCAGAACATGTAAGGACCGCACATCAGAGAGGAAACCACCAAGTTCTATTTCTATCACAATCCCAATAGCAACTTTCAAAGAGAACCAAATCAAAAAGGATTGGAGTCTCCAGATGAAAAAGGACGAAGATGTAGAATCCACAGGGCAGGAACAGACAATCATAACCAGTTGATTTAATCTCAGCAGAGGATGGAGTCCATTCTAAACCAGTCAAAGTTCTGAAAACGAAAAAATAAAACTAGGCATACATTGTATATTGCCAAAACCTACTTCTGGGTCAAATTTCATGCAATTCCGTTCTGTGTTTTTTCCATAATCTTGGTCACAGACAGACGAACAAACAAGGATGAAATTCAAAACCTCCTTCCTCGGTTTGGCTGAGGTATCCAAACCGATCTTTTTGTGTCAATACATATGAGCTACGTTTAGAAGCAATTGGAATTAAGTTTTTTCGTAGAATTTGTTTTAAAAAAAACAACATCTCCTTGAGTCTGTTCCTATGCAACAAAATTGGACCAATAATTGAGAAAAGCTTAAGAGACAAATGTCCGTGTTAAAAAGCTAGTTGTGGAAATATGTATCCGAAAACATCTAAGGATTCCAGAAAATCAATCCAGTTCTTCCCTGCACTGAGGACTATGGAGAAATAAAATTAGGAAATGATACATGAAATAGTTTTGGAGTTATCACGTTAAAATGACGGATCGACGGCGGATCAGCGCTGATGATGATTCAATAATATCCCAGACCTTTCAGGAATACAATAATAAACTACAGTAGGGTGACGAGGCTTCCACCATATTGGCATATTAAGAAAACAGATTTTTGACTTTTGTCTTCACACTGGTAGACAAATTTGAGCTTTTGCAGGATCATGATTGGGTACATGTGACCTTCACCAACCCTATTGGAGAGAGTAGCCTATTATGTTTAATTTGGAGCTAAAACCTTATTTCTCAACAAAGATTTTGTGATACACCTCGTGTGAGGAACAACGAGTAAAAAAGACAAACGAGGATGAAAGGAAAGGCAGTAAGGAGAAGAAATGCACTAATTAGCGGTGTGGTGGTTTATGTTCCATGCACCTCCAGTCAGCGCAGAACCTCAAGAGTCCCAAGAGTCAAACATAGAGCAGTGATGAGGACCTCAAACACTGGCTCAGCATCCACTGGTGGGTCCACTCGACACTGAAGATCGGGTCGTAGGGGTGGCTGATGTGTTGGGCCAGCAGGAACACCACCAGTGTAAAGCCCCCCCCCCTCATAGTTCAATGCAACTTTAGAGTTTAACCCTTAAATGTCCTGCTCAACTGTTTGGTTGAGCACATTTTAAGTCTCTCTTTCTGAGAAGATTCGATAAGATGTGTGCCTCTTGACTGAACCTGTTAATAATATGACTCATTAGCATGTATATGCTAAAAAGTAAGGGGCCATGATGGAGCCCTGTGGGACACCAAAGAAAGAAATAACATTGACATACAAAAATACATTTTCCATTTTTTTTTTCTTTGTGAGGACATTAAAGTTAAGAGTGCGGAACTTAAACCAATGTATTTCACCGAATGTGGGAGCAAGATTCAACGCAGGTGAATTTACAAATACATGTGATTTGTGATGAGGATGTGGGATTTGCTTCTCTACGAAGTTTGTGCTTCCATCACAAGAGGTTATGGTAAATTGAACCTAAAAGAACATTCTATTAGGTTCTCCTTTGAGGGTGTCATGTTTCATTTGGACTTGCTGTTTTTGTTCGTATAGATGCTGTTTTGTTTTTTTCTGCCTCTTTGAGTTTATTGATATTTGCACCAAAGTAGTTTGCAACACAGGGGAGGTGTTCAAAAAAAAAGTTTTATTAAGAATTAAGTTTACTCCAAACTGTTTATATTTTATACTGAACAGAAATATGTACTGTGTCTGCCTGCATTTGTAGGTTTACAATTGTTTGGACCTCATTTTTCCCCAAAGTGTTTTCACCCCCGAGGGAAAACACTTTGGGGAAAAATAGATGGAGGCATGAAAAAATATCCCCTATCTCCTCTGCCAGCTCTTAACTCTTGTTCTCTTTCTCTCTTTATCCCGCTCTTCCTCTTTTCATGACACTTTCTCTCTTTTCTGATGGAGAAATAATGTCAGGTGCTCTGTTCGCCGGAGAAAAGGCAAGAAAAGGGGACGGGGAATAAGGAACCTGAAAGAGAAACAGAAAATAGAGACAGGAGCGACAGCTACAAGCACTAGGCTGGGCAACATTTAAGATAGTGAATAATAGGATGTCAGCAGAAATGATTTACTCATCAGAAAGAGCAGCAGGACAATCTGTCAGCCAGAACATTTTTGCTCCTACTATCAAGCTTGTCCTCCATGTTGAAAGTGTCCCTTTCGTGAGTATTTGGCAGTTTGAGTTCTACTTTTGGTTAAAAATAAAGATGTGGATTATGGTCTGTTAAAACAATTGTTTAGGTCGAAGTAGTGTTGCTAGTAGTGGTAAGGGTAGCAGTGACTAAAGTGCATCTCTTTGTGTTACCTACTTTCTGCTTCTTAAATTATCTTTCTTGTTGTAACTTACTGGGCAGCTCGTGGCATCATGGGTAAGGTTCCAGGTTCCAATCTACCTGGGAACTTGTGACCTTTTCTTTGCATGTTCTTCCTCTTTATGCAGGGACTATGGCTTCCTCCCACAGCCCCAAAACATCCAGGATGTACCCCACCTCTCACGTAATGTCAGCTAGGATGGGCTCCATCCCCCCCATGACCCTGTTACAGGATAAACAGACACAAACAAGCAAATTATACTACTAGTTTCTCTTCGTTTGTGAATTAGTTTTTCCCCCCGGTGCTATACTTGTACTACACTGTCATTACCGTGTTATTACTATATGTGCATTAAACTGTTATTACTATGTTATTACATTTATATCATCACCGAAATGGGCTTTTAACTGGTTTAATAAACTCTTGATTAGCCTTCATTATCATAGGAAACTGTTTTTCGCTGAACCCTTATAAACCGCTATTCCTGTGTTATTACATTTGTATTACAGTCACCAAAATGAATGCTAAACATGCTTGCTCAACAAATAGGTTAGCATTGGTTCCACGACCAAATTTTCCAAACTCACCACTCAGCAGCGGATTTAGCTATGGGTGACATGGGTGTTCGCCCTGGGCGGCATCTGGCCTGGGGGGCGGCCTGGCACACACATGAATAAAAAAAGAAATCTGAATTGTGACATCACTGATCGGTTTCCTATCACTATCACTCAATACCGCCCCTGTCACCACTCCTCCAAGTAAACCAGTTGTTGGCACCATTACGTTACTCTTTTCAACCGGGAGGAGCTAGAGAATCTGATTAGCCAGTTGTGTTGAGGTATGTTCCTCCTCAGGCATATCCTCTGGATGGCCTAAAGGACCCATGCTTCCTGTGTCCTATACACCGCTCAACTCCATATATAACATGTAAATATAAGAGCAAGTTATTTACATAGTACCTCAAAAATGCTGATTAGCACTATATTCTGGAGTTTCCATGCTCACCCTGTGTTTGCAGGGATTCTTTCAACAGTTAACGCCCCCCCCCCCCAAAAAAAAACAAACAAAAGTTGCCTTTTAAGTGAATATAAGCGTGAATGTATGCATAATTCGATGGTGGCGGACCTCCTCAACACATAAAGCCATTATGATATTTTAACTGATCATTGCTGGATCCACAGAACATGATAAATACATTTTTAGTACATGTCAGATGCCCCAGTCTGAGGGGTCCCTTCGATGTCTCTTAGGGAGTCAACCCCTTTGCTTTGCAACATCACATTCAATCTTTAATAGCTTTACTTCATATTTGATGTTGTACTTGTAAGAGCTATTAATTCGGCTGGTAGCTTCTGACTCCCTCGTCTCGTAGCTCATGAATGTCCAGATAGTCATCTTCGCCTACGCTCTCATCCTCGGTCAAAGGTTTGGGCCCTCAGAGTGGGGATAATGGGATGGAGCTGTTGTCAGGGTAAAATCAATAATTGATAACATTAGATCATGAATTGCTTTAATTGAGAGCTAAACAGTTATCTTAATGTAACTTTTACGTAATCTGTTGATCTTCCCAAGGGTGCTTGTGTTCTACAGTGTAAGCCAAAGGCATTGACGTTAAAATTGTTCATACCTTTTTTTTTCCAGTTTTATATTATTCAAAATGAGGCTATGCTGTAACTGCCGGGGCAGAAAAAAATCCAGCATGCTTAGACAGAATACAAACAGAGACACTGCAGGAAGAAAACGCGGCTGCACTGATAACAGCCCATAGGTTCTGGTCGGGTCCACGAGAACCTTGGTAATAGTAGCCCCACTGAGGTTTTCAATACAAGATCTGCAGACAGATGTTGAAGTGTTAAAAATTGTCTGCATTGGCACTCCCTGAATCATTCTCCCCATATTTGTACTGTAAACATTCTTCCTTGTTTGCCTCACAAATTGCTTTTATAACTAGAAATTAAAATGTGCTTTTCTAAATGAACTAACTTTCACAACACATGTTAAAAAAAAATCAACGATAACATTATAACACTCCTAGGAGAAGTCAGAATAACATAGATTATCTTTTTACTATGGCGCTTGTCGGTAGGTGGGACATATTGGGCAGCAAGTGAATATTTAGTCCTCAGGGTTGAGGACCCTGAGGGCAAAGGGTCTAGGAAAAAAAGAAAAAGTGCAAGCATTGTGATCTGAGACACTTTAATGGCAAGACAACTGGGTCAGAGCATCTCTAGAACTGGAGGTTGTTTGTGTTCCTGGTCTGCAGTAATTTTAACCAACAAAGAATCAGCCTAAGGAAGGACAGATGGTGAACTGGCAACAAGGTCATGGGTGCTCAAGGCTCAATGAGGTGTGTGGGAAGCAAATGCTAACCTATTTTGTCCAATCCCATAGAAGAGCTTCTGCAGCACACAACACACTGTCCATCACAGAACTATTTTGAGGACCTACATTATATCACTGCAGAGTTTTCCCCGATATTATGGAATCGTCACATCAGATCCTTTGTGTTTACCTGAGAACTCAAAAACCAGTTAATATCTTATACCCACATAGACCTTATTTGGAGGAAGAACTGGATTGATTTTTGGGTAAAGTCGGTTCCATGTTTCCGACACTAGGGGGAGCTTTAGCTCCAAAAGGTTTCGAGCCATTTTTAGGCAAATTAGTAGACATGAGGATATCCATCTTGTTTTTATGATATTTTTCTTGAATAGTTCGTATTTTACTCACAAATGGGAGATTTCTTCTTTTTTTTTTTTTTTTTACAAAAAACACTGTTTTTTGGACAGAACTTGTTAATCATTGCTCCAATTTAGTCACAATTTGTTGCATATGAATTGCCAGGAGGAGTTTTATTTGGCATGTATCATATTTTACTCTAATAGTTCATATTTTACCAGTAAGGGGGGTTTATGACACTGTTTTTCAGACAGAACATCCTTACCATTTGCCTGATTTAGCCTAAAATTTGGTGAATATGAAAGTTCCTATTTTACTAACTAATTCTATTAATTTTCTTTGTTCAAAAACAGTTTTTCGAACAAAATTTCACATTTTATTTGAGGAGTACAATCAGGGGATAAACCCATGTGTCTGGGACGGCAGTGTAGGCCTAGTTGTAAGCAAGTGGATTCAATGTTCATTCCAGTAGATGTATTTTTTCCATGGTCGTGATGGCTTTGTCTGCATTTTTGCCTCTTGCAGATAATCAACTTACCATTATACGTTTTTCTTTTGGCAAAATTAGAACATTCACTACTCCAAAATGGTTGTAATCATGAAGAATAATGATTATTTGATTTGAAAACCTCCAGCTTCGTCAGCTATGAGATGCATTGCATCTCGTATTACTCAACAAATTGTGTCTTATGGTTCAACACGGTGCACTTCTTTTTACCCAGGAGGTAAATGTGAATTAATCTGACATAATGGGATCTCAGGGCAAAGATTATATTCTCGGGCCACGTTAAATTAAGGTTGGCTCGTCTTGGATTGAAACATTCTGTGTCATGTATGGTCTCCACTGCCGTATTACCAATGTAATTCCTGTTAAGTGAATGTGTTTACAGAGCCTCGAATGATGATTTAATCCAACAGTAAGTGTTCCTTGAAGATGCTGTGAGTCTCAGTGAGAATGTTAAATTAATTCTCAATGCTATCTTAAATCAGGCTCCTTGCCAAGCATCTATAGTAGCTGGATAAAATCTCCCATGTACCGACCAGAAAATGTGTATATGTGCAGATGGTGGGAGTGTTTGCATGAATAATACACAGCATTTGTAATGACTTCAGTGCTCTCAGCTGGAGAGCTGTTTGTGCTGCAGTGGGCGGCCTTGTGTCAACCACACTGACATAAGAATCATACAGAATTCTCGTCTGCCCCGCAAAGGCTATGCAATGTTGTCTGACTGGTAGAAAGAAAAAAAAAAGTCCTCAGGACTGAAGTAGTTGCACTTGTCGTAATATTGTTGCTACCTCAGGTCTTGGTGAAGTAAATATAAACTTTTCTTAAACTTGAAATAATTGATTTCTCGACCAATCGGGAAACTGCGATTGGAGAGTTACCATCGCATCACCCTTTAAGACGATGTGATAAACTGCCAGGATCCAGCAGGTTTGGTGAGGAATACTTTTCTTTGCTCTCGTTTAACAATTCTTTTGTTCTTTGCTCTCAATATACCTGCAATAAATGGGTGATTAGTAGTTGAATACTTCCACTATGTTCAAAAAATGAGGATGTAATATTAAACCTTTTTTTAATCTCATAGAAAACATAGAAAACTTTGAGTTTAAAAATCTTTCAGCATTTTCTGTACTTAAATCTGTAAGGTTTGACATATTTACCGTGAAAAACAAATCGGTCATTTAGAGATTAATTGAATAAAAATATTAAATTTGCTTGTGTTGGAATTTTACTACAATTGCACCATTTTCATTCAAATGAACAAGGATAAACTTAACTTATGCTGTCGCCAACCATAGGTACTTCTCCTTGATTTGATTCATATGCACCAAATTTGGACTAAACTGGAGCACAGGCGGTAAATTATGTCCCAAAAACTGTTTCTTTTAAGAAGCTCCCCTTAGTGAATAAAATCTGAAGTTTTAGAGGAATGTATGATATATACAAGTTGTGTCTCCTCAAGTCGAAATCATACACACATTATTTTATATTAAATAGGACCAATGGTTGAGGAGGAATGTCTGCAAAACTGTATTTTTGTGAAAAAGCCTTAAAAAACTAAAAAATTTGACTGAATTGTTTCATGTTAATTCAAGTTGAGCTCAGGTGTGACTAATGAGCTGAAGCCAATCACTTATGTGTGGGGAGTCTTTTAATTAATATATTATGCATGAATTATACCAGGATCGTGTTTTATTAATAGTTACAGTTTAATGTAATTATCATTCTTTCCAAAAGTGATTAAATTGAGTTTTTTTTTTTAATAACATTGGATTATGTGGGAGACGCAAAACTCACCTCCAAGTCTAGAATGTCACGTTTATTCTTGAGTGCAGTGCTTTGTTTTATAATTCAGTTGAGATTACTTCAGATACAAGATTTGAAAAGGGAAACCCGAGATAAGGGAGAAGTTTAATGACATTTTGAAGACAACATTTGTAACCATGCAGGCATATCTTTGAGAGCAGCATTAGCATTCATACCATTCATTATCTGACTTAGGAAGAGCTTTCACAAAAAATGTATCATGTTGTTTTGGGTTCATTGCCTGATTATACAGTTTTTATTGCCTGTCCCATTGCTGAAAAACGGAAAATCCCACCAGAGCTGGGACCACTGGTGGGAAAATCCTGTGTTTCTGCACAATACTGATGTCCAACTAAAATCTCAATGTACAAAATAACATATTGTAACCATGGTTCTTCCAAATTCATGCATTTGAACAACAAGACATTCATCTGCCTTCTGTTGGAATCACACTTTTTTTTTTTGCACATTCTATCAGTTTCAAGCATGATTTTTGCTTCCTATGAATAAAAGATGACTAATATCTCATGCGTGTGGCTAAAATGAAGATGAACTCAGTATCAGGCTCAGGTGTTATCGAACGAAAGCAATGGTGGGAGAAGCAGCTTTCAATTTACACATGAATTTTTATGATTTGTGGAGGCGGGTCATAAATCGCATCTGCAGCATCTCTCAATTGCTGTGAAGGGATGAGTGTTCTTTAAAAAGCTTAGGGGTCTCTGTGAAAAGTATTTAACAGCTGTGGTCCATCATAGAAATTTAGAGTTGCAGGTTTGCTGGAAGAAATGAGACAAGGGCATATGACGCATCCTGCAAAGAAATGGTTCTCAAACTTTTGTTCAACTTTTTTGAATTCCTTACCCTCACAAATCAATTTCAGAAGAAAAAAAATGCCTTTAGAAAGACATACAACATTGTTCCTCATCACCAGAGTTAAAACTGTTACGGAGAAACACACATTCACTCATTCTTTGTATCCCTGATAAGTCGGATATATCATTAGTATTTTTATAATTGTTACAGATCTTTTGTGTAAACGCGTTAATTCAAAAAACTTTTTTGATTTTGGGAAAGGTGTGTTGTTAATTCCCACCACTAGGTGGAGCTTTATCTCATAAAGTTGAATGCGACCTTCTTCTCCTTCTTTGTCTTTCGGCTGTTCCATTTCGGTGTCGCCACAGTTGATCATCTGTTTCCATCCATTGCTAACCCCGGGACCCTACTGGCTAACAGTACCAGTGATGGTATTTGTACTTCCTGAGCTCCAGTGGATCCTGTTTGGAAATCCGTTTTATGCTCAGCATATTGATTTGGCATAAAATTTACGCCAGATGCCATTCCCGATGCAAACCCATCCCCATTTATCCGGGCTTGGGACCGACACTTGAAGTGTACTGATTTATGACCCCTTTGGGGCTGGGTTCAGGATTAGGGCCATATACCATTACGTGAATTTTTTATAAATTTTTTAAATGTATTTAGCAATTATTTTCCAAAGTGTAAAGGAAGACTTGAAGTCCATTTGAACGAATGTTATACTTGAGCGGTTCCCGTTGTTATTGTGTAGAGCTAAAGGTAGAAGAAAACGATGACTCAGATGGTGCTGAATAATTTATTTGACGAAGTTAAAGAAGTTGAGGGAGTTAAATGAATAAAACCCATGAATGAATAGCATCTTCACTAGATTGTCCTTCTGAAGGTAAATCAGCTCCTTCTTGCAGTGGCTGGAATTGTTACACTCTGAGCTCTCTAATTCTCTCAAAGACAATCTTCATCCCAGGGATGAAGAATCTGAGACTGGCTACAGAAACATTAGTCTCCATGATGGCGTCGCATCATGGAGAAACGTTAGGCTGCAGCTGATACAGCCGGCTAACTGCATCAGAATTGATTATGGAAAGAGTCAACAATAACACAACTTCAGATAAGTCCACCTTATCTCGTAATAATGCTCTTATCAGTTTTAAAAACAAAGACCAAGACAAAGACTCAATTCTCGGACAACAAAGGTAACGTAATTAAAATGTTCCTCGCTTTCCACGGCTGTTAATCATTGATGGCCTTGCTGCTGTCACGACAGAAGGTACAGAGGAATTTAACCCCTAATATTTATCCCCCCTGAGGGGATTCATCTTTCCCTCTGGTGTAACTGAAAAAAGATTATTTCTTGTTTGTTTTAAATTTATTATCACTCCATAAAGATGAATCATATCTCACTGGTGGAGTGGTGCCTGCTTGGAGAATTTTTATTTTCCGCATTTACAAACAAGCAAACCGTGAATTCTCTATTTGATAAACTGTACACGAATCCAAGGAATAATGGAAAATATCTATTTTCCTAATTTTCCTAATAATAATAATGATAATAATAATAATACATTTAATTTATAACGCACTTTACATTCGGATCAAATCACAAAGTGCTACATACTACAATATCTATTTTTCCCTTTCCATGGTAAAAGATGGTTATTGAAGTTTGCTAATTATATTCAGATTTACATATGTTATTTCCCAATGATTTCCAATTGAAATAATTTTATCTTAATACTCCGCTATTCGTTTTCACGGGGAAAAGCTGGTTGGGAGAAACTCAACTATTGGGACGCTTCTATTTGCAGACCCCTGCCGAAATTCTTTCCGGGGTTACATTGTATGTTTTTCTGCTCTAAATCGTTTAAATACTGTATGTCTGTGTTCATTACTAGTGTTTAAGTATTAATGTGTAACATAGTTGGAGAAAATGACTCATTTATTGTGTTTTCTATACATTCAGTCAACAGCCCCCAAAATTAGAAACTTCTTTTCAAACATATGACACAATGTGCTTTAAAAAAACCCACAATTTACTAAATATATTAACTTATTTAAGGTTTTGCTCAAAGCCGTAGAGCCGTTATGAGAATATGGAATTCACTATATATAACCGAGTGAATGTGGGAATGGGCATGGACATGTTCTCGGCCCCTCTGTGTGCAGGAATTCTGTGAACAGCGCTTTCACAGAAGTTACTCGCCTAGACACTTCCATACCTCCACCGGTATGTCCTCAGGATTCATCGCTTTTCCATTCTTCATCCTCTTCAAACTGCTCTCACTTCAGCCTTACTCATCCTCGGTACTTTCTGATTTCCAGTTCTCCCACCTTCAACTCTTCCCTCGCATTCATTTCCTTCATTTGTCAGTTCCCGAAAGTATTCCTTCCATCTTGCCCTCACACCCTCCTCACTTGTTAATACATTATTATCTCTATTCTTAATCACCTGAATCCGCTGAGCATCCTTCCAATTTATTATATTTATTATTATTTTTATCGTAGGCCTCTCGTTTAACATTTGCCACCCCACTCTCCGCCTAATATCGCATCTCTTTGTACTCCTGCCTACTTTCTTCATCCCTTTGCTATCCCACTTCTTCTTCACTCAGCTTTTCCTTTCCCTTTCTTCCTCCTCATTCCACCACCAAGTCTCTATAACTTATAAAAAATTGAAAAGACAGCACATCTCAAGTGTTTACGTTAAGGAAGACAAAATACTCACAATTCACTTCTTTATTTGGCTCACATCAGAATGTACAGTCACTATTGCGTTTCGGCACAAAGCCTTCATCAGAGTGTTTGCAGCAGGTTCACTTTGGTAATATAAAACAAGGAGAGAGAAAGCACACAGCTGGGGGTCGGACGCCATTACTCAGGATCCAATCGCTTTCCTTTTCCTAGGGTTCCAGATTGAAAGACCAATCACAGATAACCTCATTACATAGATCATGAAGCTTCACAACAGACTATTCCAGGCCATTATTCCCTATTAAATTGTCACATTCCTAAATGTTAACATCCATTCAAATAACATTTTAAACTGAAACCATCATTAAGTCCATTTGGTTGCCGTAGTGTTGAGTGAGTGTATCCAAAACATCTCCCTCTGTGCCAGTCTCTTTAGAACATCTCCTTCTCTGGTAGGCACCACGATTTTTCCATCCCACAAAATGTTAATGAGGATGGTGAACCATGTTTAGCTTCAGCATAATGCTTTGCAACAGCATAATCCATGTTGCCTGTTCGGATTGCAGTTTTGTGCTCAGACATTCATTGTTTCAGAAACCGTTCGGGTTGTCCCACATATACAAACCCAAAGACGCAGGATGGCATGTTAATCACATGAGTTGACTTACAGTTAATAAATTCCCAAAATAGCAATTTTCTTCCCAGTGTGGGGATGTTTGAAGGATTTGGTATTACTGGTATTGTTGCAGCAAGCACAGTTCCCACATCTACACATGTCAGTTGTAGTCAGCCATGTGGTCTTGTTTGGAGTCATGTTTTTGTAAATGACAATATTATTGATGGTGGGTGCTCTCTTAAATGAGAAAAGTGGGGGAGATTTACAAAAGTCCTTCAAAGACGCTTCTGTTTGGAGGAGATGCCAGGATCTCCTGGTTCTCATTCTATGAAGACCAGTGATTATATTCGGTGCAGAATCAAGCCCAAGCCCTAGGAGGGGAGATCCTGACTAGGGGTGATGTCGGCACGATGTGTGGCTTTCTGAAAGGAGTTGGAGGCATAACCTCTGTCCTTGAACCGAGTAGCCATGATGGGTTTTTTTAGAATAAAAGACATCTGGATCCAAACAGATGCGCTTGAGCCTCAAAAACTGACCAACTGGTATATTATCCTTTAGATGTCTAGGATGGTTACTAGCAGCAGCAGTATTGAGTTGTGTTCCATATCTTTTCGGTAGATAGAGGTATTGATAGTTCCTGTTCCATCTTTGTGTACGGTTAAATCCAAAAAATATATTTTATCAGGGATGTATTAAAGGTGAATTTTAGGAAACTTAGGCTTTTATTTAGAATTGAAACAAAGTCAATTGATTCACTGTGTCCCCTCCCAAAATAACAAAATGTAATCAATGTAACGTTTGTATAAACTTATTTTTGAGTGGTGTGGGTTGTTATTTGGGTCATGTGTAATAAATCTTTCCCATTTTCCTCGAGCAAGTCCAGCTACAGATGGCGCTGTTGCTGTCCCCATTGCAGTTCCAGCCCGTTGAGGAAACCATTTGGAGTCATACTGAATGTAGTTCCGACTCAGAACACGAAGTAGCAATTCTCACCAGAATGCATTAGGGGGACTTTGTGTTGTTCCTCTCTTGGATAGGTAATAGGCAGCAGAGTTAAAAAGCATCTTCATGGGGAATGCATCCATTTATGTTGTCCACATCCAGAAAGACAAATATCGTGTTTTGATTCAAAATTCCACTATTCAGACAAGTAAGTAAATTTTTTTGCTCTCCAAGATAGGAAGGCAAATCTTTCACGAAATATTTAAAAAAATAAATCAACATATTTTGGTTGTAGTTCATTGACTGAGCCTCTATACCTGTTACCATTGGCCTGAGAGGCGGTTCTACTGGGCAAAAAAAAAAATGTTAAGAAAAAAAATCCTGTGCTTTTACTTTGAAGGGGATTTTTTATGCAGCGGAGTGCTGTCTGTTCACACTCCTTAACAGTAGGTGGCGTAGGTAACAGTAGGTAATTCCCTGTAATACTAATTGACATTCGTTATTTAGAAGCGTAGAAGAAGACCCGTAAAGCTTGTTACCATATGCTTATTGAGCATGGCTAAATGCAAGTACGACACCAACTACACGAGATATGGATTTTCATACATGTTTTTCGGTATTTAACTAATGATAAGCTAGTCATAAGAAACGTTAATTTTATATACTTGAATCTTTTTGAATTGCACTTTATGTTTAATTTATTTTGAAGTTTGTGGATAAAAACTGTTGCCGAAGAAACTGATTATTTTCCATAGTGCAGTGTTGGTTGTCATCGATTCAGTGAGTCAGTATTCTCAGCTAAAGCTACTACAGCTAATTTGAGTCTTTTTTAAAATAATTCTCAGTGGTTACACTTTTTTATTTTATATATTTTGCATGAAAACACCAACTGAGTCTGTTAAAAATGGCTGTTACTGAAATGTTAGGATTGTTATGTCAGCTTTATGATTAATGCTTCAATAAGTGACTGAATAGTTTTAAATAGTTTTTTGAACCTTGTGTCCCTAAGATGCACTTTTTGGTTTTATTTAAAATGTAGCTAATTGAGTATATAAGGGAATATTTCCCTCTCTAGCATCGCCACATGCTGGTCGTTTTGGTTTATCATCCAACTTGTTTTTTCTGTTGGCATACTGTGATGGTCTGTAATGTCTCAGGTTCAAACGGCAACATGTTTTCATTAGATACATTTTAGAAGTTGAAAGTCCGGTGGGTCCCGAAGCCAGACCAGCTGAGATGCACTGCTGTAGGGTGTTGGTGGATTTTGGGAAGGCTAACAATAATAAGGGTAACGGGATGCTGATTAGTCAAGTAAGAATGCTCTTTTTTTGTGATCTAGTTTGATTAAAGTGCAGCTTTCAGTATATTGCCAATATCAGATTTAAATTTAGTCATAGTATTTCTCTCCAATTTCCTGTAGGTGGGGCTATTCAGATGTTCCAGCATTTCATTGTAATAGTAATCAGTGTCTAGAACAACCACTGCACCTCCCTTGTCAGCAGGATGAATAATAATCTCTGTATTCTTCTCCTCTTTTTTCAAGTTTGAATACTAAGGGCCTTCATCCTTTTTAAGCATTTCTTCAAGATCCTTCTACACTATTTTGTTAAAGGTCACAATCACAGGACTTAAATTGGTTGAAGGGCAAAATTAACTGTCTCAAATGCAGTTATCTCATAAATTTGTATGTGACAACTTTGATATTGAAAGCATTAGTTTTATTAGTCACTGCAAATGTAAGACCTTTACTTAGAACTGAGATTTGGGAAGCACTAAGTGGAACTTTGGACAGATTTACTACTGGTGATTGAATTGTCTTGAGGATCTCCCGGGTGTTGCTCTTCCCTCGCTCGCCCCGCCACGTTTTCCGCTTTCACGTTGGTGTGGGTGGGGTAGGTCTTAAAAAAGTTGCTCTGTGGTTGGTTTGAGGAGCTTCATTCTCACTCTGTGTACTTGCTTTGTCACTCACAGATGAAGGATGATGATCAATCTGACAGGAAACACCTGCTTTGGCTCTGGTTCTCAATTTCCATTTGTAGGTTGGTTTCTTCCATTGGTAATTTAATCCCTCTTTGTAGTCATTCAAATCACGTTGGTATTTTCTTATCTTATATTGTTAGTGTTGTGTCTTGAATTAATGTAATGAGTTCATCATTTATTCCTCCAGCTTTTTTTTTTTAATGAAAAACACTATTTTCCAGACATAACTCAAAAACTATTTTTTTTATAATTATTAAACTTGATGCCCCCATAGACTTTAATATGAGGAAGAACTGGATTGATTTTGGGAAAATTTAGTTGTAAATTTCTGACACTAGCCAGAGAGTTACCTCAAAATGTTTTTGGGCCATCATTTTTCAACCATTGATCTGATTTAGTCCACATTTTGTACATATGAATAGACTCGAGGATATCTATCTTGTAGGACTCCTTTACCCAGATTTTAATCTAAAAGTTCATATTTTACTTAATTCGGGGAGCTTATTTTTTTTTTTTTATGAAAAATACGTTGGAGATAACTTCTCATTTAATTGGAGGGGTTCAATCAGTGGGATTCTTTGTACAACAAAAGGGGTTTGGGACTTTTTCGGGAATATACCCTTGATCTCAGGGACGACATCATAGGTGTAGCTTTCGTTATTCTGTTCAGATGACAAACCAAGCACCATCCTACCTGTCTCCCTTATCGCCTTTGCTGTACCATCCCAGTCATCTGGTAGTCCCCCATGACCACCCAGAACCCGTGTCGACTCCTCCCTGAAGTTCCTACAGCAGCCTTCCTTCCTAGACTTCCGCCATTTCTCATTTTGCTCTTTTCCTCTTCTGTACCACCAGAGTCATTCTACATTGTCTGGCTACCGCCATTCTATGTTGTCTGGCTACATTCTCCCCTGTCACCACCTTGCAGTCTCCAATCTCTTTCAGGTTGCATCTTCTGTATAAGATGTCGCCCATCTGCGTGCTCCTACCTCCGCTCTTAAACGTCACCCTATGCTCCTCCGTCTTCTTGAAATAAGGGTTCACCAACAGCTATTTCTTTCTTTTCGAAAAATCTTCCACAATCTGTCCTTCCATGTTCCTATCCTCAACACCATACTTATTAATAATACATTTTATTTGTAGTGCACTTCGCATTCCATGAATCTCACAGTGCTACAGGTTTAAAAAAGATGTCAGAACAGTCAAAGGCCTCTTTGAATAAAAATGTTGTCAGGCCTGCTTTAAAAGCGTCCAGGCTCAGTGCTGCCCTCAGCTGGATGGGGAGTTTGTTCCACAGTCGGGCAGAATGCTCGGTCCCCCATGGTGCGAAAACTGGTGCTGGGGACGCGAAGGAGCAGGCTGCTTGAAGATCTGAGGGCGCGGTTGGAGGATTCTGGAGTGATGTGTTCTTGTAGGTAGTCTTTCCCCTCTCAATCTTCTCTCTTTGATTATTGCTTCCGTCGGCATCCTGCTGGTTAAAAATGCTAGTTGCAGTCATTATAAATCGAGGTCCCGACCAACCCCGTTTTGAAATCAGTTTTGTGTTTCGCATATTTACTGGGCAAGTTTCTGCTGTAGGATGCCATAAAGAAGCACGATGAATTACCCTTGACAAAGGAAAATCGAAGAAAAAAAGAGGGTAAAATATACAACTAAGATCTGTGTGGGTAAAAATATCTGAAAAGAATCCATGGAATAGTTTTTGAGTTATCGCGTTAAACCAAAGAATCTCCGGCGGTGGTTCCATAATATAGCTGACTTTTCGGAATATAATTATAAAATCTGATAAATTAATTAATCACAGTCCTCATTGGAAATGCTATACGTCTTTTGTATATATTATATACAATAATTTTTTTTTGTTTATATATAAAAAGCAACAGAAGCTAAATTCTGTGCTTTAACAGAGAAGCACCTTGTTCCATATATCCAGATTCCATGTATGCAGATCAGGTATTTATTTTACACAGCATAATTCATGGATGGAAATAAATCTGCTCTTGCTGGTATTTAATCGTCTATGACCCAATCAATATAATAATCATGTACAAATTCGTGGGATGTTCTCTTGGTGCCGTTACAAGCAGAGAAAGCTGGATGAGACGTGTCAGGGTTCCGGCATTAGTATGGATTTTAATATCTATGTAGTTTCAATCAGAAACCATCGAACAGTCCGATGGGTGCACATTGATAGAATGAAAAAAATATTAAATCTTATTATCATTCATGATTTGGGATTACTTTTTCTGTTGGGCTCAGGCTTCCCAAAATGATTTGCTCATCTAAAACTGATTTTCTCTCTCATCTGTTCCTCTTTCACTGACTGACTTTATCCCTCCTAAATGATAGGTTTATTACTGACCATTCAGGCACAAACTCTGTTGCTAGGCACCCGGTTGTTATGTGTCTAGGTGTATTTTGCCATGAGAAAGTAATTACGTGCAGTAATTACAGCTGCTGCATGGGACTCAGCTTTCATGGTTCTTCAGCTAGATATGATTTTTTTTTTTGTTTCCTCAGGTTAGATCAGGCCAGCCTTCTGTTTCACTTCACATACAAATCATATGTTCCCAACTGTTTGGTCTGATTTAGTCCAAATTTAGTGCATATCCTCAAAGAAATGTACTTTCATATATCATGTCTTACTTTGATAGTTCATATTTTACACCTAGGGGAGCTTTTTGATGAAAATAACTGTTTCTCTGACATCATTTTGCTTTTAATTTGAGGAGTTTAATCAGGGGGATTCTTGTAGAACGCAGTTTTTCATTGATAAATTCTTGCTCATTGGGACGACAGCGTAGGCCTTGTCTGAAATATAGATGTTTAAAGATGAAGCTACTCCGATTGGCATTCAAAATCACTACAGCTTTGAGGTAGGGCCGTTGAAATTAACGCGTTAACCCAGGAGGATTAATTTGCAGGATTAATTTGATTATATTTTTAACGCATGCGCAGAATGACTCATATATCCCAGAAATCGACTAACTGCACTGATTGGCGCTCCAACGCTAACTGACTGCAGAAGCGATAAAAACGCGATGGACGACTCAGAAAAACTTATTGGCCCTCTTGATGGGAAGTTGGAGTACAAAAAAAACAAAGATGGAACAATCTATCAACATGAGGTGATTTGCCCACCCTGCAGGAAGGAGTTTGCGTTTCACCGAGGCACTTCCAGCTTAAAGTGCCATATCAACCACAAGCAATCGTTGGTCGGGGATTCCTCTGCAATTTCTTCTGCGACGCCTGGCTTGCGTCAAACAACCCTCACTGTTCCTCGGGGCTTAAGTAGGTCTACCTCTGACAAATTGACTGACAAAATTGCCATATTTACCGAAAGAACTGTAGGCCGACTAATATTGTTGAAGACAAAGGCTCCACGGATGTTTTGCAAGTTGCATCTCAAGATTCATTTTACAAAGCAAAAAAAAAAACACAGTAATGAGCAAAATCCAAGGACTCATTGAAACTGAAAAGAAAAAAAAAGGGAGAGGATTTGACTGTAGCAAAATATGTCGCCCTGACAGGCAGACATGATGAAAACAGAAGAGTGTCATTTTGCAGAGGCATGTTCAGAACAGTTCCTAAAAGTAGAACGGGAGAGGGCAATTGATGGAACTATAGAGACCGACAGTGAACGCAACATGACAGCTGCGGCTAAACCTTTTCCATTTGCTCACATGCCCTGTGTAACTCATCTTACACAGAAGCATCACCGTGAGCCTTGATGACAGCGGATTACTCAACGCATTGTCCAAGTGTTGCAAAACTGTCGGTCAGCCCAAACACAACCCATCAAACGCCTTAGAATTAGAAGCACAGCAAGCGACCCTCGGGCAGCTGAAGAAGCCACTGATCCACGACGTCCCAACACGCTGGGATTCAACGCTGGAAATGGTACGAAGCGTACGATCCGCAATCAAGCAGCAATAAAAGCAACCCTGGACCAACAGCGCCACAAACTAGTAATACTGACGCCACAAGAATGGGACAAACTGCAGAAACTGGAGTCTCTTCTAGTGACCTGCAGGTGAGCAATCTACATAAACTATAGGCTGAAATCAAATTGAATGGATTACATTCAAATTTAAAATTTTATTTATTTTTGTTCTAATAACTCTCTCTCTCTCTCTCCGTCCCTGTGTGTGTGTGTGTGTTTCCACTGCATGTTTCTGTATGTAACAGAGATTCTGGGTGGGGAATCCTATGTCTCCTGTTCAGTGGTACTGCCTGCCCCCTGCAAACCTGCGTCAGGTAATGGAAGTCCCTGATGATGACTCTGCATATGTGGTGAGGTTTTTAGACAGCATTGAAGGAAGAACTCGTCTCCCGCCAAGAAAATAGTACCAACAATGAATGGCTCATGATTGCACAGCGCTGGATCCGCGTTCTAAAGACTCCCCAAGAGTGACAGAGATGAGATGTGGACCACAGTTGGAAGAATGCCGATAATGTCTGCAAGTTAGTTTGTCTCAGCAGCTGGCTGAAAGATGACTAGCTAAGACGGCCACGTTTAACTTTTTCCTGGTGTAAAAACATGAATGACATAAAAAACATGTCAGGTGTATTTATCGCCTTCTGTCATGAATCTTTATGTCCCACAAAATTAATCACAATTAATCATGAATGTGAATTAATCGGGATTAATCAAAATGAATCCACAGCTACACTGTGATTAATCTGTGTACATTCTGTTCCTTCTTATCTTCCATTTTGACTTTGCCCGTTTGATTTGCATGCATGCAGTTTAGCAAAGAAAACAAAAATAGAGAAAAACCAAAAGAAAGGAGTGCTCACCTGCATGTGCACGGTTTTATTTATGAAGGCTCTGCCAGGCGGGATGGAGACAAATAAGCTTTTAACAATTTGAAATAGAATTTTGTTTACAAGGCTGCGCCTCCCCTTGTTTTTTCAGATGAGATTCTTCACAGCTTTCTCATTTGTATCGGGAGCATTATCGTCTCAATCTTTCAGAACCAATCAATCTTAGGAGAGGGACAGAAAGAAAAGATGAATGAATCACTGCTGTTAATAAAACAAGCCATTACGTATATTTATGAATGCAAACCACACCGCCCCCTTCCTCTGTTGTCGTCTACACCACCCATCAGTTCAGTCATTTCCCTGACATACACTCCTCAATTTTATTTAAAGCCCGATGCAGTTTGTAGCAGGGCGGAGAGCCCTATGTCTTTCCATGGTTAGATTTGAGAAATCACTACCTGATCTGAGCAGACACAGCAGCCGACTAACACACAATGATAACTCTGTGTCACAGAGCTGCTGACAGCAAGGGTGCAATCCCCCAAAAGTCCCCAGTCATCTGTGTTTTACAGGCAATCCTCCTGATTGAACTCTTCGGATTAAATGTCAAGCTATCTCAAAAGAATTTACTCACTCCTAGTGGGTAAAATATGATACATACAAGACAAATCTTCTCAAATTGATTGATATGCACCAAATCTTGACTAAATCAAAATTAACCTTTACATTTTTATATTTGCAACAATAATTTTAAATATTCCAAGTTAAAATAAGACTAATCTTAAGGCAATCTTTGGAAGTAAATAGGGAGAGTGCTTGGTATTGATGGTGAAAAGGGCTCCCCCTAGTGAGTAAAATATGAATAATTACAGTGATATATGATACAAACAAGATAGATCCTCGACTTGATTCATATGCACCAAATGTGGACTAAATCGGACCAGCGGATAGGATCTTATATCCCAAATACATCCGATTTTGCAAAAAACACTCCCCTAAGTTGGTAAAATTTGAACCTTTAGAATAAATTATGATATACATGCAATATCTCTGATTAAAATTCTCAACTAGAATGTGAATTAATAACCGAAGAAAAGTGTTTAAAAAAAAAAAAAAAAAAGAGCTCCCTGCTCCACCTATTGATTAAAATATGAACTGTTAGAGTAAAATATGATATAAACATGATCCATCGCCTTGAGTCGATTTGCATACACCAATTGTGGACTAAATCAGACTATTGGTTGTGAAATTACTTTTCAAAATGTTTGGAGATAAAGCTCCCCCTAGTGTTGGAAAAATACAATCAACTTTTCCCACTAAGGACTATGGGGGTATAAAATTTGAAAATGATCCATGAAATAGTTTTTTTAGTAGTAAGCGGAATAACTGTTTTTCACATTTAGGGAGTTATGTCCGAAAAAACTGTCTTTTTTGTAAGAAACTACACCTACTTAGAAAGTGTGAATTATTCTATTGGAGTTATTGTGTTAACATGAAGGATCTGTGGGTGGCTTCTGTTTTCGGTAGACTTTTCAGGGGTATAAATATGCAGTCAAATTCAGCAAATTCTTTATAACATCTGACAAATGAACATTAATTATACTTCTACAAAGGCATATATTGGTGGGTGAGATATATGTCCAAATTGTAGGTTTGTTGGGTTAGGTTTTTGCTGTGCAGTGGTTAGGAACTACCAGAACTGATCCAAGGAAGGACAACCAGTTAACCAGCGACAGGGTCGCAGGAGAGGCTTAGCCCATATTATCCCCTCACACTGAAGATCTACTGTTGTAGAAAAAAAATGAACACTGGTTGTAAAGGAAAGATGTCAGAACATCTGTTGTTGTATTGCTCTTCACCAACAGCCCCTTCAGAATGAGAACTGGTGCAGAGAGAGAAGGTGTTCTGGTCTGAGGAGTCATGTGTTCTATGTGAATGCTCGGGTGCGTGTGCATTGTTTGAGATTGCAACGGGATATACTCTGGGGAGAGCCGGGGGATGTGGGGGTCTCTAGGACAGGCAGGGACCAAATTCCATTTACACTACTAATAATCAGAGGGGAGTTGTGGGTAAAGAAAACAGAAGGGAAGGGGAAGTAGAATAAAGGTATATAAGACACAGGGGAAGAGAATTACACGAAAGGCAGCCGCAGCATTTGAACGATGAACTCACTGCAGAGAGTGTTTCGATGCAAACTCTCAGAGAATTAAGGGGGAAAGTTAGAAATCATGAACTCTACAAAGATGTCCAAGATGAGACAAGGAGAGATGTCCGCAGGAGACAAGATGTCTCCTGCGGCATGTGGGAGTAAGCCTTCGTTATTATTAAGCTAGTTCTTCATTAAAATCATCTCAATAACCTCAAAAACTGCCCGGATTACATGATAGATGCCCATCCTCTGATAAAACACGTCATATATTGATTGTTTTTGTTCTTGTCATACAGCTGTTCTGATTGAATGTGATGAAAATTGTCCATATGAACCCAGCTAGTGTCGTACGGACAGATCCTTGTCTTTGTTAAGCTTACTATCTACTAACTTACTATCCAATAACTAACTCACTGTCCTAGATATACTAGCAGATAAAGTTTAGACTTTCAATTAAAGACCCTTTTACATAACCTCCTGCCTCTAGAGTTTTGCTTCCGTGTCCAGGTTTGTGTTTTAGAATTTAGTTCTGATATTTAGTTCTGAATGCATTAATAATAATGAAATATTTGGCCTAATTAAATTACATCGTCTCTCAGTGATGACTAAGGGGACACAGAAAGATACTCAAATACAATTTCCAGTCTTGGATTAAAGTGGATAATTGGTATTCTACTTTATATGGGTGGCTTTTAGCTGTTGGTAAGCTATAATACAACAGTGGAGATTTTTGACAAAAAAAAGTATTGCTGCTCAAAAAACCACAAACCCTGAAAAAACTGCAAGATCCATTTAGTATTTTGTAGTTACATAACGATCCAAAGCTTCTTTATGAGCAGCAACAGCAGCTGTGACTGAAAGTTGATGCTGATGTTTTATCTCCTTTCAATTAATCTACACAGTCCACTGTTAGTATGCAGCAGAACTCTTCACGTCCCTTATGTTTGAACCCCTCTAGGTTAATAACAGTTTTGGAGAAGGACCAGGAATGCAAATCACCATTAAATATTAAATACTCATTGACTCCAGGGCCAAACAAGCCCTACTAATAATCTACTGAGGGCCCCACTGAAGTGCTTATAGAGTTTTACTGTTTGTGGGATTTTGGAATAGCTTCTTTGGGCATATCCTCACCTGATAAGTACCTCACAACAACAGATTCAGGAACTTAAAGGACCCTGGCAGACCAGAAGCCTCAGCCAGCCGCCTCATTCTCTGATCACTAATCTTACAACTGCAGCGCATTTTGCATTTTGTTAAGTGAGCCTTGTAGCTTTTAATCTAAATTATGTATTACCCTGCAAGCTCACTGAGAAGCTCACAATGTCTTCTATCTGCGCATGTAGGATTTGTATAGAAAAAACACAACTCTCTCAAATACTGTCCTCAACCTCTTCCTTGGTTATATCACTATCGATGTCTTAGCAGAAAAAGAGAGGATCCACAACTTTGCAATAAACTCAAAACTGCTTTAGAGAAATGGAACATGGATGATATTTCCACTGCACAGCAGCCTTGTCAAGCAAGGAACTGCAGCGTAACTATGAAGCCTGAGCAACTACTCACATTGCATTGTAGTAGTCATTGAAGCAGGAATAAGTGGCGTTATGTGTGTGCGCCATTTTCTTCTTCCAATAAATAAATCCAATAAAATGGGCAAACATGTATTCCAGTGGGCTCACTCACTCTCTGTCTGTCAGCAAAGAGGAGATAAAATGCAGTCACTTAACAATCATAAACGAATGTGCTCACCGTAGTTCTGCTGAAACTGCTGTGCTACGTGGAAAATCAAGATGGAAGAGGTCGTCATAAACTGGAACTCCACCTCCCATCCCCGTGTGCAGTAGAATAATGCTGATTCTCATTGTGAAAACCTGAAAAGGGGCCTTTCATTTGAGTCAGCAGGGACAGGAGGTCGCGGGGTAAATTGGGGTCACCAACCAAGAGAGAGAATCCTGCACATTGCAGGTTATTCAACTATCCAAGGCTGAGTGACTGATGTGGTGTTGACCGAGGGATCCGCCGTACTTCCTCTCTCACCATCCTAATTAATCTGATATAAAACCAGGAATGTTGGATCTGTGGTAATTACTCATTTCAAAGACTTCCCACAACATCAATGAAATTTGGCTGCGATGTAGAAACATGATATATTTGCAGGCTCCATCTGGTGCGGGGACATGAAAGCATTTATTTATATTAAACGGTGCCAGCAGACATGGTTGCTCATTAAGCGAAAAGAGGATCCTATTTTGAAGCTTTGTGGAATCTCTGCTTTTTTCACAGCGTAGAAAGAGTGATTAAGACTTGAAGGAGTGACTGCTGTGGAGCACAAGTAGTTGCTTTGTTACATACTGTGCAGGTTTGTCTAGTTGAAATATGGATCTTTGCTGATATATAGTTCTATTATAATTTTTAAGATAGTTAACACACTTATTTCAGTATGACATTGGACTGAGCTTCTGCCTGTTATTATTGGGTCCCCATGTTTTTTTTGGCCCTTTTTGTAAATATAGCTCATTGCTTTCATTATTAACTCTTTAATATCTTCACCTTAAAAGACAAAGAAGAAACTTTGGAAAATTATATATTTGCATGTTTTATTTAATGTAGAATTGATCATCTTCGTCGCTCTAAATTTGTCATAAAATGACAATGATAATTTGGTCACGCATGTTTTTAAACAGTAAATAAGTCAGACTTACAAACTTTTTTCATGATGAAATTTCGTATGTAAAATCGTAAATTTGAATTAGATTAGCTCACCATCAACACACTCATTATAAGTGAAATCTCTTAACCATTTTGATAAACCATGGTTTTAGAAAACTGTTTCACCCTTATTAGACTTTTTTCATTGTACAAAGTTACAGAACTCTGTTTTTACTAAGTCCTCACACAATTTATTGTGCCAAATAAAAAAAAATCATACTTATGAATAGGACTTTCTCAATAGCCATGGTTAATGTCTCCTCCTCTGTGGCCATGTGACATGTGTTGTCCCGCAGGGCTCCATCTTTGATCCCTCATTCTTAAGCATATTCATGCTGCCACTGGATCATGTTTTAAAACAGGTTAAGTCAATAGTAACTCAAAATGTGCTCAACCAAATAGTTGAGCAGGGCATTAAAGGGTTAACAATTAAGACACATACAATCTCTTGGATTCCTAAATAAGCCCAAATGAAAATCAACAAGAGTTGTGCAGAAGTAAAATGCATCTACCGCTTTAAACCTCTTATGCAAACGTCTTCTCTATCTCACATTCTTAAAGGAGGTGCAACAAATTCAAGGAACTGTACCTGTATGTGTGTCTACTCCAGACCACCCTAAAATTTAAATTCCTTCCATGTCACACGGCCCAACCCATACACCCAGTGAAGTAGTCGTGTAAAACTCCCTAACTTGCAATGATCAAGGACAAAAGAAAGAAAAAAAATCACAAATCTGCTATTTTAACTGGATCAACTTCAGCATTCTTCCGGTTCTTCCTTCAAACAAGTTTCTGCAAGCAAATAAATGCTTTGTCTTAGTGAAATATTTTCTCCTTCCATACATAAAAACTGATATTTATTTTTATTTTAAACAAGAAAGGCATTCAATGGAGCTCGTATCCCGATAGTTCCTTTAGTTATTAAATAAACCCCATACAAAATCCAACAAGACATGGTGCAATAAAATGGACCTCTTTGTACGAAAATAGTCCAACATTCAATTTCTGGATCATGCCCCATTGTTTTCATCCAGATTATTGAAACAATCCAGTAGATTATGTATCCCTACATATAAAAAGACGGAGAAGGTCCGTCTTTTTATCCAGGTCGTCTCCAGAATTTGAATATCTTCCATGGCACATGCCCGACCCATACACCCAGTTAAAAGGAACAAGATAGATAAATACATAAATATATGGTTAAACACATTATTCATCGCCTCAGGGAAATTTGGTCAGATGAAAAAAAATAAAAAAATAAAAATGTGACTATGTTAGAAAAAGTGAAAAACAAAACTCGATCCGCTCCTTTATCCAAATCTCAAAGTGTCAAAGATATAAAGGATTTTTCCTTTTCATGTGTTCATCCCCAACCAAAAGAAATGGTTGGGCAGAGGTTGGCACTGAAACCTCGAAATAATATGATTTCAGGTTCAAACCCACCGGCCAATCTGGAATATCAGTATCTGGAGTTGCATGTTGAACCTGTTTGGGTGAGGCTCACCCCTGGGTGCACAGTCTCCCTCTACCAGTCTGAAGACTTGTAGGTTTTGTTAATGGGTGCCTTTACTTGGATAGATGAGTGTTTTTTTCTCTCTCTGGCTACCTGTCCAGGTGTACATAACCGCTTGCTCTGCATCAGCCGGGATTGGCTCCAGCCCTCTACGACCCTGCAAAGGTCACGCAGTCGCTGATAATCGCGCAAAGGTCTGCAAGTTTGTTTTTTTTCAAGATGGATCCCCTTTAATTACTTTGATCCAAATGTAAAGTGCATTATAAATTAAATGTATTATTATTATTATTATTATTTTAACTGTTACTCATTGGGAACATGTGTGGACGCTTTTCACATCGGCCGTGAATTTTTAGAAACAAAGCTGATTGAACTCAAGTATGTTTGATACTTCTTCTGAACAAACTGGCAGAGCGCCTAAAGAAATGAAAGGCAGTGGTTCATCAGAGTCGATGGAGAACAGGCTCCCGCGTAAATGAATAACAGCCTATGAGCTGCAGCTCTTAATGACCTGAGAGAAGGTCTCATGTGACGTAAAGACAAAAGGGGTTAAGTACTGAATCAGAAATTGACCCCCCGCGTGGATAAAAAGCATCCCTCTGGCCTCCGATGAAGGCCTGGAAACAGAGAAGAAACGGCAGAAGAAGTGGATTTTTTATTGTGGTTAAATGTTTTATGTGAAATAAAAGCAGTTTATGGTGATGTCAGTTAGACTGCCAGCTGGCTGCCTGATTAATATACAGAGAAAACGACGTTTGGAGAGGCTAAGGTTTAAGAGGCACTGTTAAAATCAGATTGAAGAGAATATTTTGTTGGATGAAAACATGTGAAAGTGCAGGTGAAATCTGGAAATGACTAAATGTTGAAGTCTATCTTTTGAAAACACTTTTGCCATCAGGTGTAATACATATCATAAACATTGATGTTGCCACCACTTCCTGCAGATATGCAGTGCAAAAAGAGCTGAGAGTTGATTTAAGAAGAACCGTATTCCAGCGGCATGCTGTGTTATAGAAGATAATGTAAAGCAGTAGACTATCAGTTTTTGTTGCATAAATGGAGTCAGATAATAATAGCAGTATCAAGATAGCTGACATGTCATTTTATATCCCTGGGTCAATTAACAAACCCTATCAGTTGTGGTAGAGACTGAATAATGCTGTTTTTTTCACAGCACATCAGAAGTGGGCATATTAACATCTTGTCAGGTCCAATTCGTTGTTCGGCTATTCTGTCACTTAATTCATTTTAGATTTTGCCCATTATTATACAATGCTTATTTCTCAGTAGCTTGTGTTTAAGGGACACCCCAATTTTATGTTAATGTTATAGTTGAAAACTTTGGCTGTTTTTTTTAAACCTCAAAAATTGGTTTATGTATAAAATAATTATAACAAAATAAAGTAAAGTAAAATCTGATGTGATCAGATAAGGTGGTAGGTATGCCTGAATGTGAAAGCATTTATCAACGGCGGTAACAACGGAGGGTCGGTTCTAAGCGGGCGTTGAGGTCTAGGGGGCGAGAGCTCCCGGCCAGGGATACATTCAGCAAAAATGTCTTTGTTCGGGTCGGGTAAAGATTTGGTTCTAATTGTCGTCAGGTTGACTATATGGGTTTGACTCATGATTAGAGTTTCATCCGCGTTTTTTTTTTCTGGTGGTTTGTTATATGCTGCATGCGATGGCCAGTCAAGTGAGCTGATTTGTCCCCTGGGCCAATTGTTGGTGATAGATTAGAAAAGCCAGAAGATTGGGAACCCTCAATAGTGTCTGGTGTTATGACTGCTACATTAGAGCGGCTCAGTGAGTTCTGTTTTTGGTTTTGATTATGGTTTGGTTGTTGTTTCGGGGGAATGTTAACCTGGGCCTCTGCCTTCTGGGTCCGCCTGACCACCCCACCGTACCTGTGCCGGGGTAACCTGTCTGGCTGTTGAGGTCGGAGAAGAGGGGATTGCTGGTTTTAAACTTTGGAAGCCAGCTGTGGCTGGAGCGGGAACCGGGAGCTGCCAGCCTCCCTGTTAAGGCCATCCAAATATAGGGTTTGTGGTATGGGCATAATTTAGGGGAATGTTCCCTCCAATGGGGAAGCCCCTTCCTCAGCCAATGGTTGTTGGTCCATGTTCCTTTTTAGGAATACGGTTGGAGGTTTAGGTCTGGGTCAGAGTCGAGGGGAGGTGTTAAGATTGTCACCCCTCCCATGTGTTAATGGGGGGGTCACAGAGGTGTAGAGGTCAAAGAGGTATGGTTGATGCCGTTTGTGTCTGTCTGTCATCTATGTCCATTTGCTGCGGGTTGAGATGTTCCATGCCCCTCTCCGGAGGTTCGCTTGAGAGTAGATTCAGAGCGTTCGGGCAGGTAGGGGCAAAAGCGGTTGTTGGCTCCTCCCTTGACAGTTGGGAATCTTGTGTAGCTGGTAGGTGTGACTCAGATGCATCGGTCCGTGCTTTTCTGGGTCTGTCTCTGTTGTTGTTTGTAGAGGGAGTGTTGTTCCGTAAAGCTGCTGCGAGGGCGGAGGTAGAGTTTATTGGGTTCCCGTAGTTTAGGAAGGGGTGGGAACTGTTCTTCTTTTTCCAATCTGTCCAGTGGAGATGGAGAGTTGTCCTGCACCCTGTCTGAAGGTGGTGGCGGATGAGTCAAACAAAGGGGGTGGTAGAAGAGGGTAGGGGAGACTCCTGTTGGGGTGGTGGAGTTATCTGTCAGGTCTACTCTTGGTTGCTAGCCTAATGTGGGGTTTACTGTTTGAATTGATTCTGCATGTAGTCGCGTCCTGTAGCATTGTTTTCAGCCCATCCAGTGGCTATTTGGAGGGCTAACGAGTTCTTGGGTATGTCATTGAGGGATGTGATTAGAGAAGAGTAACGATCCTGTTGGATGATCATATTGTGAGTATTATATTTTATTATGTATAGACATCAGCAGTTTGATGAACTAGCGGTATAAGTAGGAGTCTTTGGAACCAAAGGTTGTTGGTTCGAGTCTCAGTTGCAACTAGATCATGCTCCCCATAGAGATAATACCAAATTGATTATTATGCACTTGATTTGGACTCAACTGGACCAATGGTTTGGAAGTTATGTCTGAAAAACTGTTGCATTGTTGCAAGAAGTTCACTACCAACTTTTCAAGTATACAATTAATCCTGAATGGAACTTGTAGCGAATGTAACGACACTAGGATTAGTGCGTTATCCTCACCCTTGTGAGTACCGCAGAATGAGATATGCTAACATGCAGGGGTGACATCAGCATGCCAGCATGTTTTTTTTTTTTGGGGGGGGGGGTTAAAAAAACAACAATAAAAACAAACCCTCTTGTTCCCAGAAACTTAATTTATCTAAAATAAACTCTTACAGTGTAATTATATGCTTTAGCAGCTGTGTGTGTTGAACTACCGTGTCTTTGAAAATTGACATTCAGGGATTGTAGTTGGGTTCAACCTGGGTGGAAGTAAATCATTAGAGCATGTCATACATGGGTTCCGGTGTGTCAGTAGAATACGAAAAAGTCATCCTAGAGATTTTGCTTAAGCTGTTAAAGTGACGGGCTTTTGCCACAGTTGCTATGGAGATGCTCTTTCTGCTTTGCTTGTTAAACTGTCCGACCTCGTGGTCTAACTGTTGTTGTTGTGGCTCAACTCTGTGGTTCGTTTTCTTCCTTGGGAGAAGAAAACGAACCACCTGAAGAAATCAACCTCCTGTAGCTCAGTAGGTTCAGTTCCCAAATGGAAGACGGCAGAAAGTAGCCGGTTGAAGCTCCATAAAGTCTACATCTCGTGGGGTCCTTGAGCAATACCCTGAAACCCAATGCAGGGAAATAATTTCACTATGTTTTACTATGAATGACTGTGTGTGATTAACAAAAGGATAAATTATTGTTCCTGTTAAATTGTCGCTACTGATTAAATAATCCCCCTTCAAGGAGAGGACATATACGATAAAGGACTGCCTCTTGTCACGTAATGTCATTTTCCTGAAGGACTTTATAGGACAGCTGAAATTAAATAAAATGTGTCAGTGGTGTGAAAGGAAGGGTGAGGGTTACTGTTATTCATTGTCACAAATCTCTGCAATGTCCTCTTAATATTTTCCGCTACACTCCCACATTGTGTCTTTGTTAACTGTGTACAAATTTACTGTGAATAGATACTGTCTATACACAAATAACATTTGTGTCGGAGAGGACAGTTTTTAGGACAGCTATGGTAGAAGAAAATCTACTTGTCCTGCTTCAATGTCAAACAGTGAAATGCTGTAAATGATAATGCAGGAATATAACATGAATGTCAGAATGCCTTTTTTTTTCTTTTTTCTTTATTAAAACAATGTACTGTGACCTTTAACTTCAAACAGAAGAGCATCATGGAAAGGTGAGAGAAAAGTCTGGGAACTAAAATTTGAAAATGAAACGAACCTGCTCATGCTTTTGACACAGATGCGTTTGGCAAGGCAAGTTTATTTATAGAGATCATTTGAGCAACAGGGAAGTTCAAAGCGCTTTACACAAACAATCAATAACAATTTGACAAAATGCAAAAGAACATCAAGACATAATTGAAACGATTAGAAAAATCAGAAATAAGCTTAAATAAATAATAAAAGATAAATAGAAGCTAGAATAGAAGAAAATCAACTGACTTTTGATCTCACCACTTTCAGTGTTTTCCTAAACAATACTGTATATAGGGAAGACAGAAATGAGAATAATTACAAAAATAAGAATTTAATAAGAGCCAATCCCTAATAAGAAAGCTTTGACTTAAATGAACTGAGAGCTGGAGCGGTCATGCAGTTTCTTAGGAGCTTGTTCCAAATATTTGGTTGATTAAAACTGAACACAGCTCCTCCATGTTTAGTCATGACTCTAGGGACACTGAACAGACCTGATACAGATGACCTGAGAAGTCTGGACGGTTCATAACATAGCAGGTAATAAGAAATGTATTTTGACCATAAACCGTTTATGAACAAGCTTTGTAAACCAGCAGGAGGATTTTGAAATCAATTCTCTGAGAGACAGGAAGCCAGTGTAGCGTCCTCAGAACTGGACTGATATGATCCTCTTTCTTGGTCTTAGTGAAGAGTCTAGCAGCAGCGTCCTGAATCTGCTGCAGCTGTCGGATTGATTTCTTAGGAAGACCATTTAAGACGCAGTTAGGGTTGCCAAGTCCGATGAAGATAAATGTAAGGGCTAGTTTCAGCAGGACTGCTGAGATATCAGTCCTCTAATTCTTGCTGTATTCTTCAGGTGATATTGCGGTTTTTGTAATGGTCTTAATATGGCTGTTAAAGCTAAAGTCAGAGTCCAGGATTACACCAAGATTTAGGGATTGAAGGTGAGCACTTACCTTTAATCTTTCCTCTTTTGCTCCAAAAACTATTACCACTCTTTCAATGCACTCAGTGCTTGTATTGGACTATAGTCCCCTGGTGATAGAGTTATGCAAATGTGTGTTTCGTCTTCATAGTTATGGTAATTTATTTTCTTGTTATTCAAGATCTGAGTTAGTGGGAGCCTGTAAATGTTAAAAAAAAAAGGCCCCAAGATGGAGCCTTGGGAAACTTTGCATGTGATTTTGTTCAGCTCAGAATTGCAACTACCCATTTTACACAAAGAAGTCCTGTGGACTGTGCCAGAAATACTCACACAGTTTTCCGGTCAGACTATATATATTGTGGCCAACAGTTACGAATGCAGCACTGAGATCCAGAAGAACAAAAACTAAAATTCTACCACTTTAGGACACTAGAACACTTTACCTCCCATATTTTCGGGCCATAATTTCTCATCCGTTGGTCCGATTTAGTCCCGATTTGGTGCATGTGAAACAACTCAAGGAGCTCCTTCTTGTAAATATTGTATTTTTCTCTAACAGCCCATATTTAACTCACTAGGGGGAGCATTTCTTTTTTAAGAAAAACACTTTTCCCGACATAACTCACAAACTCATACATGGATTATTGACACATTTTACGCACAATGTTCTAAGTGCGTGGAAGAACTGGATTGATTTTGGGAGAGGTCAGTTTTATATTTTGGTTTTATATTTTAGCTTCAGATTCATCTTGGAGGCGTCCGCCGCCACAGATTCGTTGTGAAGCGATAACTTTAACTTAACAATTTCATGTATCATTTTTTTAATTTAAACTTACATACACTTTAATGCGAGGAAGAACTGGATAGATTCTAAGAAAGTTCATCTGTTTATCCACGACACTAGTGGGAGGTTTATCCCCAAAAGTTTTTCAGTCCATAATAATTGGTCCAATTTAGTCCAAATTTGGTGCATATGAATGAACTCCAGGGGACTTTTCTTCTATATATCATAATTTATTTTAATGATTCATATTTTACTTCCAATTTCCTTCCGTTGTATCATAATAATGTTGCTTAATTATCAGTATACATAATGTAGATTCACATGTTGTGTATATCTGTAAATACTGTATATATACTAATTTACTGACTGTCATTTTATCACAATAAAGTAGAACCAAATTCAAACAGAAAAAGAAACTGTGAAATGTTTGCAGGTGGAGTTGCGATATGAAATTTATTGTAGATCTACAATAAAACGTTTTACAGCATACTCACAGGATATATTTTTGCACCAGTCTTTCATTCTGCTGTTTTTCCTGACCCTCTGCTCTCCATTGCCGTATGTTTTTTGCTGCAGTGTAGTCACTCACAGAATGGAAATGGAAACGAGACCCACCCACCCTCCTTGTTGCCAGAGTGATACTCACAAAGCGATATTCCTCATTCTAAAAGTTTGAATCTCTCTCCCCTAAGTTATTCACATGGGAATAAGATACATAACCATATAGGAATCAAACTCAGGACAGAGAATTCTATCTTCTTGAAGTCTACCGTAATTAAGTGTAATGCACTATTACTGTTTTCTGGTAGCACAGTTGACTGTTGAGCTCAATAAGAACTTATTCATCATTGTTTTTCCTTTTACACAGTGACTTGCGTCACCAAGCTTAACTTATGAAGAAAAACAAATAAAGAGTGCGATCAACGTCCATGTCGGTCCTATTGTGATACTGTATGTCTTGCATGAGACGTTATAAAGGCACTCGTGTCATTATGTCGTATGTCGTGCCATAACTCAATAACATGGTCTTCTTTTTCAATATTCCCCCTTGCTTAGGCCACAGATATGTGTGGGTTTCTGTTCGCTGCCATGTTCGTGATCTGTTTAAGTACTCAGCATCCTGTTATGACGCTTTCCGGTCTGCTCGCTGTCATTGGCTATTGCAGGTATTCCGTTTTGGGGTAGGAGAGGAAAACATCACATATATTTTATATTTACGATTCGCAATAGCGGCGTCTCCGACTCCATTGGGAGCAATGATATAATCGTATGGACAGCACACATATAAGAATTATTATGACAAATAGAGGGTTGAGAAAACCCTCACATCGGTATCACATCCACCTTCGATATCCATTTTCAGATGTGTAAATGGAGATGGTCCACTGCTCAGGTTTTATTTGGTGAATAGTCAGTTGTGAAAAAAGAATTCCTAACCTTTGTTTCTTAACATTATTGGTTTTTGAAAACAGGAAAGAAAAGAATAATTACAAGAGCTACTATCACAAACTACTTTTCAGCACAGTGCATAAGGTTCACTAGTTCAGTCCATTGCTCATCAGGTTAAATCAGACTTCAATTTAAATTAAATGAACTATAATAATGACCCTGTGAAAAAAGAAATAATATGTCTGTCATATATAAACTTTCAGTGGCTCATCAAATCCTTCTTCCAGTTAATCACAGACATTCTTCTCAAATCGATCCCTCCAACGTTATTTCAGGCGTTATTTCGTTTTTTCCACAAGAGACCAAGCTATGAGTTCCTATATTTCTTAGCTCATAGTTCAACCTGTTTAAGTTATATTTAAGTAAAACAAGACCTTTGTTGTCTCCCCAAAAAGCTAAGTTTTTTTGTAAAAAGCTCCCCTTAGAGAGTAAAATATGAACTATTAAAGTAAACACTATGTATACAATATAGATCACCTCAATTTATTCATATGCAACAAATCTGTACTAAATTGGACCAACGGTTGAGAAATTATGTCCGGGAAACTTTGGGAGATAAATCTCCCCCTACTGTCTGAACTATACAACCAACCTCTCCCCAAATCAACCCAGACCTTTCTCGCTCAAAAATCTATTAAGGTATAACATTTGAGAAATGATCTATGAAATACTTTTTGAGTTATGTTTTTTGAGATATGACTTTAGCTATGTTGGAGCTAAAGCCCCTCCTAGTGTCAGAAATATGCACCCAAAAACACTCTTTGGAGTGTTTTGGCATACAGATCACTACGGTTTAAAATGATCCATGACATAGTTTTTGAGTTATCACGCTAACACGAAGGATCCGCGGTGGCGGATATAATAATACCTCCTTCAGACTACACAACATTTGTGTAGGCGATCACTGAGCTGTGACTTTCTGCCTTGCCTTGATAAGTTGACCTGTTTGACACCGACTATTCATCCACGTCTAGGGATGTGACGTCGATGCAGAGGCGGGTCAATCGTGTGTTCTTGCCGACAACACTCTTTAATAACAGCGTTGCAGTATTCTTTCAGTGAAACCTTGAAACGAAGGGCTACTGTTACCAAATCTTTGAGAATTTCTCCTTTATCATTGATCTGCCAAGCACTGGTGACATCACGGCGTCTACTCGCCACCATGTTTGTGCTCACACTTTCATCATATTGGTCTACGTCAGGACGAGTTGGCAATGATGTGAGAAACATTCTAACATGCTAGACTTTCTGACTGGTGCATGAGGGATGTTGTGTTTCAGAAGCGAATCATGAGAAACGAGTTGTAGTTTGATTTTTTTGTACTGAAAATGTGAAAAATCAGGACATTTTTCCTTTTAGACCAAGGACAGGCAGAGATGAGTGATTTTCATTTTCTAATTTAAAAAAGAAAAACCCCAAGGAGGCCGAAACAGGAAGAAATATTTTGTTTTCTAGTTTTTCTGAAAGCAATCGTGGTCGTTTACGAGGAAATGAGAGCGGCGCATTGATCGCTGTCAATCACCATTTTACTCCTCAATTGTAGCGCTTTATTTCAAAGCCCTATGAAGTAGTTGGGTCTCGATTCTAAGCTCCACTCACTGATGTTGGCCGCATTACTTTCTAATGTCTATTATTCTTAACATGAAATAACTACATCCGCAGCCCGGAAATCAAGGGGAAATCTGATTCTAACCACTGACACACCCAACAACATCCACAACATTAACACCAAGTAGTGGTTCTTACGTTGTGGTTGATTGTTGTGTATTCTACACATCTGGAAATGGATGTCATTCCCCAAACAGTTTGAAGAAACAAGTGCAGTCGGTGCAGTCCATCATATCAGAAGAATGATTAATGTTTTGGTGTATGTGCAGACTGACACTTACTGCCTGATCCATCCTGGAGCTGATGGGACATCAGTGGTTGAGGTGGTTTAGTGTTATAAACCTCTCAGGTGGAGAGGACTCCAGACTGCAGCTGTGTGGTGACCACTGTAAAATGGGATATTATGATTGCTCCAACAATATCTCTGACCGATCACAGCACATCTTAGACAACAGCACAGAGAAACGCGGCTGTGACGACACACACACACACACACCCCTAATGGTGAATGCCATCTTTTACTGTTTAGACCGAACAACAGTAGTTTTAAGCTTCATTGTGTATTTATATCAGTCAGTGACTGGTTGTAATGTTGTGGCTGATTGGTATGTGTATTAGCGGGTATAATCAAGATCAAACTGATTTCAGAACTGCTAATGTATTTCCTATTTGACGCGATCTCCCTGGAGCACCGCCTTCATTCTTACGCTTGTAAATGACATTAACATAACAGTCATAACATTCCGTCTCAGAAAACAAATAAACAAACCAAGATTTTGTTTCTATTCTCCTCTGGATTTTATTCTTTCATTATCAAAGTAGAAAATTAAAATAAAACCATTTTTCAAATGTTTCTCATCCCAACTTGATCTTTTTAAGGAAACAACGCCTTGTTTTTCCATTTCGATTATGGTATTTCAAAAAGGGAAAATCATATTACCACCGTTTTGTGTTTTTTTCAATATCCAAAAAACACGAAACGAAGAAAATCAATATGAAAACCTAACCATGAGTGCCTGTGTCCATTTCATTTGTTTGGTCAAGCATGTTTTTAAACATTAAAAGACGTTTTAACTTATTTTATAGTAAAATATGTATTTCAAAAATAGTCAGTTTTAATTAGATTAGCTCTGGCTTTTGTAAAGAATGTTCTTAGAAAACTTTTTGACTGTTAATAGAATTTTCTTTTGCTGTATGAAGTTACATAATTCTGTTTAGTCTCAAGGGTTAACGTCGTTAAAAGTCTTCACTCATCAAAATTAAAAACATTGGAAATACATCATGCCCCCGCAAAAAAAACATCTGGAACTACCTTAGTGTCATTATCAAACCAACGCAAGTAAACCTTTTATTATCCAGATTTAACCTACACATTTGGACTTAGTTATATAAAATAAATATGACTCTCTGCAGAAACAAAGGAATTGGGATGTTATAGCTGAGTTTACTTATCATCTAAAATGAACGCACTCATAGCTCAAAGCGGTTTAGAATGAACGCTTTCTCAAACCAAGAGGGAAAACTTCTTTAAATGTACACTTAATAATAGATACAAACTTATCCTTTACGTAACAAACAACATTTTTCTCCTTTCCTCCCACAGCATGCTTTGAACTCACCACCATTGCGCTGCTTCCACACAGTGATCCGGCCTTTCTCCACCTCTCACAGCTCATTGTAGCTCAGACTTTGTGCCCTGACCTTGATCAAAGTCAAATCATTTCTTTAATTAGCCCCATTGGTGCTAACTGGTTGTAGATGAGGTCAGATGTTGTTGTTGTTTTTAAATAAACACGCGGACACACACACATGCAAAGACGTTACTTGCACTCGCCCACACCCCCATGACTCTGAAGTTACTGCTTGTTTTTGAAATTAGGGCTCGCATTGAATTCCTTTCCTGTACAGACTGTTAACGATCGCAGTCATGCTGCACTACACGGAGCTCGATATGACAGTGAAAGTCACTTTCCTCTATCTCTCTGCTGCATTGACGGCCCCTATCGATCCATCATTTATCCTGGGATACAGTTTGTCATGAAATGAAACATAAGTGCCACACATAATGTTTTGCTTTATTCAGATATTTAGTCTAACAAACTCTGCTATTCAAATACTCCTCATGAAACTTCACTTAAAACTCACGTACATTATGTTCTCATGCTCCAGGAAGGTTTGAAATCAATAATCCGACCACGGCTAGGTGGTATGGAACCTTGAAGGGTAACGATGAGGGAAGAAATAATTTAAAGGAATGGACTCCTCATTGTCCATTCCTTTAAATGGAATGAACAATTCCATGGATCTTAGAAAACTGACGATTAATCCTTGAAGGTCGGATGAGACGCAGATGGACTTAAGGACGTTTCAGTACTCATATACTATAATAGGCATCCACAGTCCTAAACTAGGCCTATGCTGTCGTCCCTGACAGCAAGGATATACGGTATTCCCGAAAAGTCCTCAATCCCCTGCGTTGTACAAGTAATTCCCCTAAATGTGAAGTTTTATCCACAGTATTCTTTTTATCCCTGAAGTGAGTAAAATAGGAACTGTTGAGTAAAATGTGATATGGTCAAGACAGACCTCCTCCAGTCCATCCATATGCACCAAATTTGGGGAAAAAAATCAAACTAAAATTTCCGAAGTTAAGGTGAAAATAGTGTTTTATGTAAAGAAAGAAAAAAAAAGGATCATCCTAGTGAGTAAAATATGAACTTTTAGGGTGTACCACGATGTATACATCATACATATCCTTGAGTCGATTCATATGCACCACATTTCGACTAAATTTGGCACGAAAACTTTTGGACATAAAACCCCCCCTAGTTCCGGAAATATACAATTGACCTTTCCCAAAATCAATCCAGTTCTTCTTCACACTTCTGAGGGTTTTGATGATCCAAGAAACAGTTTTTGAGGTATCATACTAACACGAAGGATCTGCAGAGGACGCGGAAGATTCCATTATATCAGTCTTTTCGGGGATATAATAGCTGATTAGATTTTAATGTATTCAACCAACTGTGAGGTGGCACATTGAGTATTCTTAAGTCTCGCGTTCCCAATGACCCCTCGGCACTATAATGCTCTAAATTGCTGCTTTGCAGTGTATTTACAATTCATAAAAAAAAAGGTGCAATAATGTGTGACAGTCTAACGCATTTAAGTGATGATACGATTGCTTGCATATCCGTCAATTCTGCTCGGATCCAGAGTCATTTACCAGCAAAAATAAAGTTGGTTTTTCCTTAGCCTTTGGGATTAAAAAGCAGATTGATTCTTAGTCTCTTGTCTCTCAACCTGTGTGCAACAGAGAGGCCGTGTTGTAACGAAGGCTGCAACAATTAGTCTCTCTTTGTCCTCATTGACTGCTGACTGGAGGGGAAATGTACTTCATGAAGAGGCTGGTGTGTCTGGCGAGTGCTGGATTCAGACAGAGGTGACACACACAACCTCTGTGTTTGCCCACGGGCGCTAGCTTGCGGCCAATGTAAAGTAAGGTGTTCTGGTGGTTGGGGACGAATAGAGGTGAATGACCTAGGGGTCGAACTTGTGTAAAGTTAGTTGAAAATGTTGGACTCGTGAACAAGACCAAGGAGATTGTTGTCAACAATCACAGACTGGAATAAAGAGGTAGAACTGAATTGTTTTTTTGGGGGGGGGGGTTATTGTCTACAAAGAAGGCCAGTGATCATGCTGAGTGCAAAACAGTCTGAAGGATCTGACAACAAAATGAACTGAGCAGAGTTTTCATATGCAGATAGTGGATGTGTTATTATCTTCCCAGTCTAGACATACGTAAGCGGTGGCTCAAACCGGGTTTCACCAGTTCTTCTGATCAGAACTGCGACAACTGGGCGTCTTTGACGGTGTGTCAGAAGGACAACTGTTGGATAAGATTATTTTATGACTCGGTGCTTGCTGACATGCAGAGCAGTGAGGTCTGAATGAAAACAGGAATCAAGCAATCATAAGGCAGTTCAAGTCATTTTTCTCAGTTCATAAGGCAGTTAAAGTCATTTTTCTATTTAAAACCATCAACGATGTTGCTGTAGAGAAGGTGACTGGCACCAAATTCCTAGGGGTGCACATCAGTGTGTACCTCTCCTGGACGACTGACACCACATCCCTGGCGAGGAGAGCTCGGCACTGCTTTTCCTTCCTCCACAAACTGAAGCAGTAGCACCATTGGCACCATTGAGAACGTCCTGACCAGCTGCGTCACTGTGTGGTGCGGAAGCAGCTGGAAATGTCATTGGTGTCTCACTTCCCCCCCTCCTGGACATTTACAACAACACCCGCCTCACCTACAAAGCACTCAGCATTGTGGGTGACCCCGACCACCCTCCACACAACCTCTTCTGCCTCCTACCATCGCATAGCAGGCACCATAGCCGCCGTACCTGCTCCACCAGACTCACGAACAGCTTCATCCACCATCTCTCAGGAAAAATGAACAGCCCCCCCCTCACACACACACATACACAAATACACGCACACACTAACAAACATACACATAGCTGTTTCTTTGACACTCTGGACTACAACTCCCATAAGGCACCAGTCACTTTTTCAGCCTAACGTATGTAAGCCCTTATTTTTCTCCTTTTGCACTAATTGTATACTTTGCAGAGTTTTTTTTTTGCTTTTGCGTACTCCTGCACCGTGGTTCTGTCAGAAAGAAACAATCTTTTAACGCTTCGTATATCTGCTCCATTACTGCAGAATTGACACTAAAGCTTCTCCGATCTATAATTTTACTTGAACAAAAAGACCAGTACATACCAGGCAGTTCTTTTTACAAAAACTCTGGACGTGACACTCCTTTAAGCACCAGACATTCCCGGCCCACTCTTGTTTAGATACAAATAAGGAAAAACTGCTTAAAATAGTCTGAAGACATCCGGAAAACTTGTTGAGCAATTACTGATCGTCATAACAAATGATGCTTAGCCAGCTGGGCTAAAACACGCAGATTTCTGTGTTTTGAATTGATTCACTGGAGCATTTTGAAGATCTGCTTCCTGAGGGCTGACTTCAAAGCTCTCGAGTTGGCACCGCTGAGAAAAGGTCCTCCCTCTGAATGCGAGTGCATTCCATTTCAGACTTGCTCATACAATTTGTTTGCAAGGACATTTTGTCAAAAAAAATTATCATATGCATTAGTTGATGCTTGGCTTTGAGCGATGAACTGATGTCTGTGGAGCTGAGGATAATGGAAGAGTCAAGCCCACAGAGTATGCAGTTACACAAACATCCATGTTGCATGGTACTGGGCTTTTTTTGTTCTTCTAATTTCTCAAATGAATGTAAAATGAAAAAGAATCCTAATGAGTACACCTGTCATTAACAGTAAAGAAAGAGGGATTAGCCCTGGGACTTGCAGCTATTTAAATTCCATTAAAGAGCAGGGGAACCCTGCAGAATTCACTGTGTTACATATGTTGTAATAATGAATGTTGTGTCAGGAGTAATGTTCTCAACATAATAAACAACCAGGTTCTTCTTTTCTTTCGAGTTCCAGGCCCGTCACGGGTAGACGGACGTCACTAACGATAAATCAGTATTCCTGGCTTGGCCTAGCTAGAAAAACAACTGCTCCAACTGGGCTATTTAAAAACCTATATATGATTGTTTTATTGATGATTTTACTATGAAACTTCATGATTAACCCATCCGTTCCTTCTTTTATGTCACTTCTTGAAATCCATTTCTACTGGCTTTCCTTTAGGTGATGTTGTCCTTTTTTATTTATTTATTTATTTTCCTTTTACTGTGCATTTTAATAGTCTTTTATGTGCCTTTTACCATCATTTGATTGTTCCCTTAATTTCTCTTGATGCTTTTTACTGATGTCTTTTATTGTCAATTTCCTCTGTTCTTTGTACTTTGCCTGCAGTTTGTATTGAACCGCTTTGCTTTGCTGTGAAAGCTCTTTATAAAGTCTATTTTTAAAGGTGCTGTATAAATACGGTAATTATTATTATTATTATTATTATTATTATTATTATTATTATTATTATTATTCTCATGGAAGCAAAAAGACAAAATCTTCTCTGCCACACTCTGGGAAATGAAAGACTGATGTTGTTTGCGTTGCATGATTTTGAAATGGTGAAAGTAGTAATTAGTGACATCTTTAACAATTAAAAGAAGAGAGTTCCATTGCATTATTATAATAGCGTTAATATATTAGTAAGGTTTTGGAATTACATAGTTGAGTTGAATTGTATCTGTGTAATTGAGCTGTGTAAATGACACTGCGGGCCTTGAAACGAACAAAGATTGTCCTGTTGAAGCGTCATTCTCAGGAGCTCCTGTCATCGTTTGCCCAATTCCATCACCAACCTTCTTTTCTCCTTGACAGTAATGTGCAAAGAACCAATTTATGGGTTGGGTACATGATTTCCTGTCAGCCTTGGAATTTTCTTGTTGCACCATTGCTCAAAAAAAGCCAGAAAGCATCAAGTTTTACTTCTTGGGCATTATTTTGGTGTTTTGGTCCAAAAAAGCATTGAAAGTTTGAATTTGAGAAAAAAAAAAAATTAAAAACCTTGAAAGTGGACATGAGCCATTGAAAGTGCCTGAATTTATACCCTCTAAAATATAATAAATTGACTTTCTTTAGAAAACTACGCCATGGAATATCCCCGAAAAGTCCCCCATTCTCCTGCGTTGTATTAGAAATCTCCTTGATTTAACTCTTCAAATTAAATGTGACGTTGTGTGTGAAAAACAGCATATATTTTTGTAAATTGCGTGTATGGAGCGCGTCGAGTCAATACATATTCATCGAATTTGAACTAAATCGGACCAAAAAAATTGTTTTTCATAAATAAAAAAACTCATTCTAGTGAGTAAAGTATGGACAATAAGAGTGACATATGATATATATATATATATTTATAAATATATACATTACATATACATATACATATACATATACATATACATTTGCCTTAAAAGGATTAATCATCTCACAAAATATCTGGCTGTTATTTTTCAGTAGATTATCTGCTGTTTGGCTCAAAGTCTTTGAATTCAAAAAGAAAAAAAAAACTTGCCTTTTGACTGAGCCTGTTTGTAATATGATCCAGTGGCAGCATGTATGCTAATGAGTAAGGGGCCCAGGATAGAGCCCAGGGAGACACCACAGGTTGAACGTACCACCGAGCAGGAGGCCATTAACCATGACTATTGACAAGGTCATATTCCATAAATTAAAGAATGTGAAACCTACTTAACAGAATTATGTCACTTCTTGCAACCCAAAAATGTTTAATAATGTTCAAATCGTTTTGCTACAAACATGCACTACCGATTAGGTTGACCTAATCTAATTAAACCTGTTTGACCCAGTAATTCGTCATTATATAAGGCAGAAGATGTTAAATTAATAAATGCAACAAATAAAGAAAATATGCAAAGAAATCATTTTTCCACAGCTTTTTTTTCATGGTGAGGACATTAAAGGGTTAATGTTATTTTGGTTTATCAGTAATGCATCAGTATCACCTGAGATCTGATGCATCTGGCTGCTCTTCGTCTCTCGTGGACATACTGTTTATACTTTGCCTCAGAAACTTGTCACTAGATGGAGACATTAATCTAAGAGACACTCATGTTTTAACACTAAGTCCTCTGTCCTGTGGAATACGGCGCATGAATTGTGCCGTTTAGCACTGTTTCATTTAGAATGACAGGGATACTCAATCCATCTCAAGTCGCGAGCCCTGATTTCTGTCTGTAGCCACGTCAGGCATCAGAAGTTGAGTCTTTTGTATTCTCATTAACAGCCCAGCTGTGTTTTCCCTGGCAGAGTAGTTAGGTTGTGCCTGTTGCTAAGCAACAGAGGAAAATTCCCCACATTTGGAGTGCTTGGTGAAGGTAAAGGTGGTCCACCGAGGAGGAAAACGGTAAACAAAATAAAGAAGTTAACTTTTGAGACACTGATCAAAGAGGAGAAGAGACCACGTGTTCGAGTTGGGGTAAATATTGCTCTTGGTGTCTATCAGTGTCTCTGTTTTTTTTTTTCGCCGTCTGCTCTTCGGACAGATATCATCTCTGTATCGAGAAATAAGGAAATTAAGGTTTCTCGTGCAGTCATCTAATGTAGCTCAAAACATCTCGTCTCTATGACGCCTTACAGTTTCAGCGATTAGAATGTCTGACTCTGGAGCAGAATTACAATGCAGAGGTGACTAATTAAAATGTCTTGTGCATTAATGATGGGGGCTATACATCCGTGCAGCTGTTGTTCCAACACCACAAAAAGAGGGGCAGAGAAAGGCCAGTCCTCTGTTTTCCACTTTCTTTGCCCATCTATCTGTCTGGCTGTCAGCTCTCTCTCCCTCTCTCTCTCTCTCTCGCTCTCTCTCTCTCTCCATCAATGAATCTATCTCACTCTCTCCTTCCCTGACACCTGCTGGCTGAGTACCAGTGATACTGACTAATAAATCCTGACAGCTTCTCGCCGGAGCCAATATTAATGCTCGGCTACCTGGCAAGCCAACCTGTGAGAGTGTTTCAATAATGCAGTCTACCCAGGGCTTCTTATTTACCGACCACAGACAAGCAGATTAAAGGCTGGCAGGATTTTTGTTCTCCTTTCGCCAGAGCTTTGAGGTTAATTACCAGCCGCTCGGAGCGTCAGACACTTTCGCTTTGCCCGCTGCAACCAAAACGACTGTCTCCTCCCCCAGTCTTTGTTTAAGAAGGCCGGTTGTTGGACTCGTCGCAACGATGCAATTTCTGTGCGTTCCATCTGATTGTGGCTTTTGTCAACACAGGCTAAGCGGAGGTTAAACCAGGCCTGATGAAGCTAGCCGCCGAACCCCACTCGCCTCCTCCCCGTCCCCCCCCCCCACACACCCACACGCCGAAAGCTTGTGTTTGCTTTCGATTAGATCTCATTGAGGCGGCTTTTGGTCTCATTTTACATTCTCATCACTGCAAGCTGCTACATTCCTCCCGGGTTTGCTGCTCCTCTGCCTCACTGCCATCACAGGCGGCTCTTGGATTGCAGCAGAAAGCTATGTCTCCCCGCTTTAATTTCTTGCAATGCACCTACTCTCTCCTCTCCCTCTCTTTTATGCCTCCCTCATTTCAGTGGAAATTTACTGTCGGAACTTGCCTGATGAGCAGAAAAAGGAGCATCAATTATTTAGGGCAGGGATTGGTCCATGCTATCATAAAGCATGCTATGTTGGCCAGACTTGCTCAAGTCTGACTTCCATTCCACCTGATTTATTTAAAGAATCCAAACACTATTTTTAGGAACTAACAGTTCTGATGTTGTGCTTTCTGTTGGCCCAAATAGTGGAATAACTGTTTGAGAACCGGTAAGATGTGTTCTCATTTAAGGGGTTTGTAGAACAACAGCTATTACACACACTGTAAAAACTGTTCATTAAAGTACAGTAAAATGTTTTAAAACGGCAACAGTAAAAACACCGTAAGATTTAAAGCATGAAATTACTGCAGTAACTACCCTTCGTCTTTTGAATGCCCTCCCTGACCATCTGAGGGCTCCACAGACGACTGAGACTTTTAAAAAAGCACTTAAATCTTCCCTTTTTAGCAGAACCTATAACTTTAAATTAACATGCTGCTTTTTGGTCATACCTTTATAATTATTATTATGTTTTTTATTGATGCTTTTATCAGCTTTTACCTCGTAGCACTTTGAGATTTGATCCAAATGTAAAGTGCGTTATAATAAAATGTTGCATTATTATTAGTATTATTATTAATGTAATGGATGTGGTGAATAATCTGAAATAACAATGCAAAGTACGTAATTCTACTGTGAATTCTACCTTGCATGATATGGTATTTTATCGTACTGGCTTGGCATTTTCCGCAGATCTGTGTGTACGGGGAAGGGGAAAAAAACTCCTATTTTTAGCAACAAAAAGAAAATCAATTTTATTTAGGCCTACACTGGGAAAATTCCCCTTCAAAATTTACCCCTTGTATTCATTATTTCAAGTATTATGAATACAAGGTCTTTTTAGCTTTTAATAAGTAAAAACAATCCGCCAATAGAAAAAGTGACAATTTGCTCGGTAAATTTTTTTAAAATAAGAGATTCAGATAAAGGATATCTCAAAATTAGCTGGTTAATCAGAACTCATCACAACTCGTTTACCAATATTAGGAAGTTTTGTGTCTCAGAATCAGCCAGTTATACTAAAATTCCTCTTTTCTTTTCATTTTCTTTATAATGTTTTTATTGTAATGTGTTTGTTCTAGCATGTTTTTTCTTGTTTTTCAAAAAAAATCCAATCTACTTAACCACCTAATAAGTTTCCCCTGTAGAGATTTATATAGATTCTATCAATTCAGTAGTAACACAGATTTAAGACCATAACAACTTTGAAATAAGATTAGAGAGTGATATTTAAGCATTTGAAGAAGAAATAGTCTTTTTAACTTAGCTGGAAATACTACATTTGAGCTTTTGAGATATTTTCAAGATGAATTGACCTTGAAAGGTGTTCAACTGCCTAAAAACAAGCATCTATATCTCAGTGATATGTTATTATATCAGTGATTGTGTCTTCAATCAAGTGCAGTTAGACATTTTGGCTAGAAACTACACAAATACTCTTGGTAAGCTATTGAGTTTTTGCATTGTAAGCATCAACTAGGAGTTAACTGGAGGTATGCCAGTAATTACTACATTTATTCTTAGATTACTTTCTTGATTAATCATTTAATTGTTTGGTCTACAAGAATGTTAGAAGCAGGGAAAATAACCATCCCAGTTTGCCAGAACACTAAATAATCTGTTTAATTCATTTGTTCCCTCTGATCAACAAATCTAGGATATTGGGTTAAGATATAATGGTTCGAAAAGATCCGAAAGGAGAAAAAATGGTGGGGGCTCCATTGGAAGAATGATGGATAAAACAGGAGGGTGAGAAGAAATGGGGATAAGCGATGAGGGCATCAATCGAGGTAGAGGATTGATGAAGGAAGGAACGTGTTGTAGGAAGGCAGGATGACGGCCCCGGGGGTTGAGATTAAGTGGGGCGCATCCTTGTTCATTTGTTGTCTTTGTTGGTTAGAGCCTCATTGGTCGGTTTAACGAGAAGCAAGAAAGATGATGGTTTGGGGGATGGGGACGGAAAAGGAGTCGGAACGGAAGGAAATGTATCATCCGAGAATAAATACTGTTAACGTGGACGCTGGATGTGAAATTTTATTTAAGAGAAACGAGTTTGACAATTCTTTGTTTGAAAAATTATTCACAAGAAATCTCCATTTCTTGTGAATAAACAAAGTTATGTTTGCAATAATTGGTTTTTACCAATACAAATGCCTATTCCAGAGAACTAACATAGATCACTTCCTTCCTTAAACATCTACAAAGTTGTTGCAAATTCTTCGTGTTCTCAAAAACTATTTCATGGATGATTTTCAAATTTCGTACCAACATAGAACTTAGTGAGGGGAAGAATCATTCATCATCATTGTGGACTTTAAGGGGATACACCCTTCCCTTGGGGGACGACAGCATAGGTCTGGTTTCTTTATGTTGATCTATAAATCATTATACTGTTGTAGGAGTGAGTGCATCCTCTACCACAAGATTAAAAACGAAAAACCACTATCAAAATGAAAATTAAACTAAACTTCTCCTACTTCTATCGGTCCAAAGATCTACCTTTTGATTGAGTTATATAGAAATAGATTACAGTCCCTCGATTGACTCAACAGTGGTTATACGTAGATTTATGTGCAGGATATTTAAAGATTCTCTTTGTTTATCTCTGAGAAATCTACCCTGGCACAGCATCAGTTGATGATCTGGAGTTCATGCTCTGCTGACCGTTCGTATGCTGACTCAGCGAAACAGGATAAATGGGAAAAATTGTGAGTTTGATTCAGACTTTCTGACTGTGAGGGATCTTCTTTATAGAAAGCAAGTCTGAGGACATTTAAAATCACTCTTGGGTCTTTCCAATTTGAAAATCCAACCATCTAAATTTTTTGTATTTATAACCCCAAAAAGTCGAGGATATTCAATCGTCATTACAGCCGCTGCCTCCGTTTCTTCCGTAGATCCACTGTGTTAATGCAATAGCATAAAACCATTTATTGGATCATTATCAAATTTCATACCCACTGACACCTTAGTGTTCGGAACAGAAGGACACATAACCTGAAAGATTGGTGGTATATTTCTAGACAAAACTTTTGGAGCTTTATCTCCAAAAGTTTTTGAGCCATAACGTCTAAAGTATTTGTCCTATTTTGTCCAAATTTGGTGCATATAAATCAATTTGAGGATATCTATTTTGTATGATATTTTTGAAACTATTAAAGTGGTTTACCTTAATAGTTCCTATTCTACTCACTAAAGTTTTTCAAACATAACTTCCTAACCGTTGATGCAATTTAGTCCAATAGTATAGTCCTGAATATGAATCGACTTGAGGTGATCTCTCTTGACTTAAACATATTTATATATATATATATTATAGATACATATATATATATATATATATATTATAGAAACATAAATATACATGTATGTATATATATATATACATCATTTTTCTCTTATTATTCTTATTATTCGTATTCTATTCATTTCATGGAGCTTTTTATACAAAACATATTGTGGACATAACTTGACATTTAATTTGTGGAGTTCAATCTTGGGGATTGCTTGTAGAATTAGTTTTTTTGGGGGGGTTACACCCTTCCTGGGACAGCAGCATAGTTACAGTTACAACTTGAAATCCCTTAGTGTGACAGAAACAATGTTAATATGTTGAACAGGAAGTCAAAAGCAAAGCCAGAGATGGACACATGGAAGGGACGCATCATTAACCGGATGTCGTGTACTTGTGTACATCAGAGACATGCCAACAAACAGTATGAATATGACTTTTATCTCCTGACTCAGGTGGACAGCAGAGAAGGAGGACATGCTTGTGAAAAGCAACAAAAAGCAAATATCAGTTCACTTTCATGTATTTCTCTGAATTAAAGCTTAAGTTTCCGCGACATGCCAAGTTCCTGAAATCGACACTGAGTATATCTGCCAACTTTGTGGACCTGCGTCTTGACCACAGAATCCATTATTGGAAAGATCTGCCATTGTTTCTGTGATCTCCAATGTTCTTAAAAGCAAATCTCATGTACTGATGCACTTAGCTTGCAGCTGTGAAAGTCAGTTTTCCGTCTTTGGTTCTCATTATTGGGTGTCATTTGCAATGGTTCTGTATGTGTCATTATTGATGGCGGGGCGATAGCATCGGCGTAGAGTTCTACTGGGTTTGCTTTGATTTGTTCAAGACATTTTGATGGAAGATTACCCATCATTACTGGAAGCTGAATTTGCATGTGATGGGATAAAATCAGCCCCCTCACACTGCTGAATATGCAGTCTGAGTTTGACAGTTCCAGTTACTCTTCCACATGTCTAGGCAGATCCCACACATACACACACACACACTGACACACACACACACACACAAACTGCATTGCCACCTTTGTCAGCAGTATTGGCTAGCTCCCCTCAGTGTATTCCCCGCCCTCACGCTGTGTTTGACTTGAAGAACTGCAGCATCCTCTAAAGCACATTGGGGTGCCCACGTTAAGTCCTTTGTCAAAGCTTCAGACCCCATAAAAATGTCCCCTGTGAAATTGTTGGCTTTTCCCTCGGTGCTGGAGCATTTAAAGGCAGTTACGTCCATTCAAGCACTGCTGGATAATTGAGTGTGGTATTTCTTCTTTTAGAGGGTACATTAAGTGAACCTCAAATCTCCCGTACATTTAAGCAGAAGTTCATCCGACTATTTCTCATATCGCACATGAATACTTATTAAAGATAGTGAAATATTTATATTAAAGATAGTGAAATATTTATATTAAAGATAGTGAAATGTTTAATTTGTGTCGGATCAAATGTCACACAGTGGGAGTGCTGGATGGCTCATGAAAAGGTCAGATCAGCGATATCTTTTTTTTCTTTGGCACGTCTGTCTGCTCTTAAACAAAAACTGTACTATTCCCACAAGCAGCAATGCAAGTTAAACCGTCTTTGTGTATCTGGACTAGATATAGAAAAAACCGTTCACTGCTTGTTTGAGCTAACATAAGCAAACCACCTCCTTGCTGATTATTGAACACGTTTTTAGTCCCACTTTACAATAAGACCCCCCTTATTAAGGATATAAAAATAAACTCAGTTTAGTAATGAAGTTGCTTCACAAATCATTAATAAGCTTCTGTAACTCATTAAAGGGTATCAGGGACCTGAGGCTTGCAAAATACTAAGCACATTTATCTGAACAGCTAAGTTGATGTCGCCAAATAGTGAACCACTTTCATAGATTGAGAGTTATGTCATAAGCTGTTTATAAACGTTAACTTATGACTGATAAAGTGTTTAAAACCTCATTTATAACCAAATTGTAAACCATTTATACTTTTTAAATGGTTAAATAAATCTACCTTTATTTTTCTTTCTGGTATTTAAGGGTGACCCGATCAATGACTCGTGTGTCTTTATATGAAAATGTGTTCACAGTTTGACCGTTTGACTGTGTGGATGACGACTTTAGATTACTAGATTTATAGAGCAGGGCATGTAGTATGTGCTCTTTCTTTAATTGTGCAGGATACACAGGAAGGTTGGAGATATTACGGAGGGTACTAACGCTTAGGGTTGTGTAAATTTCAACACAGAGACCTTGAGCTTTTGCTGAGATCTCTGCAGCCATAATAACGGGAGGGAGGGTCACTATTTCATTTTATTTTGCCGCAGCAAGGACTTGGAGAGCACCCACTGTCTCTTGGCATGCCGCTCCTCATCAGCACTGCAATAAATCAATTTTCATCCTCACACCGACCTCACCAACCCCCTCCACATCTCGCTCTCTTTTCTTCTCCACTTCTGCACTCCCACGTCGCTCCTTCTCCTGAAAGCTCCTTCCCTCCAAAGCGATGGTTCGTAGCTCTGAACTGGGGCAGGAGAAGGCGTCGTCTTGACCCTCCTCTTCCTCCTCCTCCCCCCCTTTCCACATTCCCCACTTCATCAAATGAAGCTGGTGTTTTTCTCGTGTCCTTGTGAACTGCCTCCCGACTTAACCTGAAGCCGACATTTGCATGAACATAAACTGTCTTGTCTGCACGCGTGTTTGTCAAACCCTCATTTCACGTAGTCTGAGCACATTGTGATATCACTCAAGTCTGTACAAGCGTTTGACGCAGGAGTTACAATCTGTAACGGACTTCTGTACGAATCCTAAGGACAGCTAGTGTTCAAGTTCCATGTGTCGAGTGAAATCCCTATGAAGCATCAAAGGCAGAGAGGGAATGGCGATTCCTTGTTTTTGAATGTCAGCCGAGCTCCAGCCCTAGGACAGGTGCCGAGGGACAGGCGTTCTCCGTGGCCCCTGTTTGTGAATGGCTCTCAGTCAGCTTTGATCTCTTCTCCATATTAACCTGAGGGCACTTCTTGATATTTGGATCGGAGACACGCAAAGGCACCTGCAAGGCGGCTCTTGAAGCATCGTGTTCAAAGAGCTCCGCTTTGTCTCAGGGAAACAAGAGAAGACATTGTTCCCGAGATCAGTCCTCGCACTTTGCTCCGACTTCATGTCAAGTCTTTATTCTCCACATCGGCACCCAAGGGAGACATTTTAATCACTTCTGTTTGATATGTTTAGTATTCCTCTTAAATTGGCACAGGTTTTGATAGACCCATGCAGAGTGTGGGTTGATTATAGATGCAGAGGGACAGCAGGTATTTATTTCACTGACCCACAATCCAAAAACCACAACAATAAGACTTTAGTGTTCTTCAACTAAATGAGTCACAGATTAATTATCTTAAATCTAAACTGTAAAAACAGAATAGTTGGATGAACTCATATTTCTTCAACACGTAACACTCAATATATTAAGTATTTACAACCTTAATGAAGAAGTTGGACTCAAAATACGTAGGAATATATGTATTAAATGACGTATTACGTAGGTATAATTTAGTGGGAAGTTCTTCATTGTGAGAGACATTTGTAGAATTTCCAAAGGCTGGAGTTTCAATTTTTTGGTTTTTATTTCTTTGAGTTCTAATCATGTATTCTAAAAAAAAAATTCTAAATAAACTCAAATCACTTCAGATAGTATTGTAAATTAAATTCAGTATTTTTAAGTCCAACTTATTCATTTAAGTTGAAAATACCTCATGTAATTGTGTCACCAGTGGAAGTCTTTTTTTTTTTAATCATCTACAAATCACTTTTTACAGTATGTAATCTTTGTGTTAGAACACATTTTTACTTACTATTTTATAAATTAGGTTTTTGTTAAAGTAAAACTTGCTAAAAAAAAATTGTAAAGATATTTTAATAATTTCCAAAGGTGAAAATTGACTTCTTTTTTTTTTATCATGCACTGTAAAAAACAAAATTATTGATAGACTTACAGAAATTATTTCAAATAGTTACTTCGTAGTATCCTAAAATTAATTAATATTAGATATCAATTTAAGATGTAAATACTAAAATGAATTGAGTGTTACCAGTCGAAGTGTCTTTTTGAGTTTATTGAACTATTCTCTTTATACGGTGTAGTTGAGCTAAATTTCTATAAGTTCATCAGGAATTTATATTTTACAGTGCATGAATAAACCCCCAAAACTTAAAAAAGTGAAATCCCACCTTTGGAAATTGTTCAAATCTTTGAAAAAACTAGTGTTACAGTTTTACATTCAGAAAATCTAAAATCTAAAAAAACAAAAACATTTGTTTGGGATTTAAAAAAAGTGATTTCCATTGGTGAAACTATTATAGTATGTTCAATTGAAATTGTTGACTCAACAATGCTTAATTTAAATGTATTGTACCAGCGAAAAAAATCATTTTTTTGGGTGCAGCTCTATGTAGTGTAGATCTATATGCAGGTATCATAAACTTTTCTTTGTCTGTCAGAAATGACCACTTTGCTATTAATCAAAAAAAAATAAAAAAATTGCAGTTTTAAGAATCCCAAAGCGATACTATTTTTTCCGTTCTGGAATTCGACCCCATCTCTGAGACGTTGACTGAATTCTAGAGTGATCTCATTTGTTTAATTACTGTAAATGTTTTGGAGTCGTCGATAGATACTTTTTATTTATGCTCTCACCACCTGGAGGCATAACGACAACCTCCCACTGGAAAATGGAGGTTTAGCATTGATATAGTGTTGTGCAAACCTTCTCCTACAGCAATTCAGTTCATCTTAAGTGAAAAACATCTGTCATATAAATCTGTACACATCTCTATAAAGAAGAATTTGTCACTGTTATCTCTTCATGCCACCGGCAAACATCCCTGCTAAACACTTACCAAGGAGTGCTCACAAATCTTCTTTAAACAAGGTCCCTCCTAGACGGCTTTGCCACCCTCACAGCCACCGCTCTCATTCTCTTTCTATAAACTGAGTATGGTGACATTATCAAGCTTTTTTATTTTTAAAAGGCCCTGTTGACTTCACCTTCCATCTACCTAGCTACATATTATAGAACAAATAATTCTAGATGACACAGACAGAAATAGAAGCGGTGGCACTAAAAAAAAAAACAACCTGTGCAAGTAGATCGATCTCAGTTCCACCATTATGCTTGGTCTTTATTCAAGCTCCTGCAGATCCACTATTGTGCCTTCATCTGAACAAGGGGAAGATATTGTGGAGATGAAACAATGTATAACAGATGTTATACAATTGGGCTTAGATGTCATTATGTGAAGCTAAAAGGATAAAAGTAAACAGGAAGCGCTTTTCAATTGGTTCCAGTGGGTGTGTCAAAATTCACAACGTACGTTCCAATAACTTGAAGTCAGTTCAGAAGAAAAAAAAATTTAATGTAAAGAAATCTCCCTCTGAGGGTGCAGATTTGGTAGGTTCCCCCCCACTGGTTGGGACGGTCACATGTCCAAATCCAATGAAGGGTAGAGTGGCTGGATAGTCCTGTTTGGCTTCTGGGTAATGTTTGGCCATGGTATAGTCCATATATTCTGTGAAAATGTCTGTTTCGTGTTCCGAGAGATGTTGTTTGGGTCTTCTCTTGGTTTTCTAGATTCTACATGACACCCTACAGGATTAAATCGGTGTATTTACAACATTTGTCGAGGGATGTTTAAGAATAACGCTTAATCAAATACTGCTATAGCAAAGTATTCAAATATTAATAATACAGTGGTACCTCTGTTTATGAGCTTAATTTGTTCCTGGACCTTTGCTCGCAAACCAAAAAACTCGTAAACCGAAACAAATTTCTCCATTCAAATGAATGTAAATCCCATTAGTTCCTTCCATATCCCATAAATATTCCTATAATAATAATTTTCCATGTTATTTCATACAGAGTAAAAGTAATTTTATTAACAAAAAGCAATGGTAAATGATATAAAAGCCTCACTTATGGCAGATTCTGGCTCACTTAACTTTGTCTGACTTCATTCCTTCTAAACGTAAGCGGACACGAGCGCGAGGATACTTCCTCTGCGAGTGTATGACGCTAACTGAGAGCGAGCGCGAGGGAGGCTGACCCGAGATATATTTGTTCTTGGCTCTAGTCTTGGGGCGCACAAAGGAACCCCACACATGCCTATTCCACTTGTTCAAACAGGATGCTCGTGAACCACCAAAGCAGAGCACTCGTATACCAAACAAGTTTCTTACGAGATACAAGTACTCGCTCCTATCGGGAAAAATCTGTGAGAAGAGCGAAAAAAACGCCCGTAAATTAAATCACCGCTCGAAAAGCGAGGCACATTTTTTGAAGAATCTTTGCTCGTAAATCAAAATAGTCTTAAAGCAAGGCACTCGTAAGCCGAGGTACCACCGTAGTAGCAGCTCCGTAATCATTGACTTTATATATTGTATCTTTTCTGAAATTTTTTTACCAATCACAAGAAATGATTTGAACACTTTATAGACTTTGCTGCTTTTGTGAGGCAGGGCTTCTGGCAGAGTTTTATTTTGAAGGAGGGCTGCTTCGATTGAAGTAAAGAACGTCTCCTTTATTAATCACAATTAGACACAGAACAACATATTGAATAAATGTCCCTGCGTTTGAGCCCTCCCTGCAGAGCAGTAGAAACCCCGCGTGAAGCGCCCCGGGACAATGTCGGGGATCACACTGGGAAAAATTCCAATTCAAAATGAAGTTAGACAATAATGAATAAAAGTTGTTTTTAGCTTGTAATATTTAAAAGAAATAATCGGCCAATAGAACAAGTGAAAATATGATTATTAAGGTTTCTCAAAATACAACGGTATTCAGATTAAGAACATCTTGAAATGAGCTGGTTAATCTAATTTTCTCTATTTTAATAATATTAGTAAGTTTTGTCCTAGAATTAGCCTGTAATATTTAAAATGTTGTATTCCCCCTGTTTCATGTTTCAAGATCACATCATATCACTTTTTTCTTTTGCTTGGTTTTTATTGTAATACGTTCATGTTTGTATATTTTTTCCTTGTTTTTTTTTAATCCCATCTCTTTAACCACCTCATAGATTTCCCCTGTGGAGATTTATAAAGTTTGTATCTATTTACTAGTGACGCTGTTCTTCATTCAAAATCATCACGACTTTGAAATAAGATTAGATCGTTATATTTAAGCGTTTTAAGATGAAATTTCTCTCTGAGTTAGCTGGAAATACTAATTTTGAGTATTGGAGATATTTTCAGTCAGATAAGAGTCCTTGACCTAACAAGATACTCAGCAGGCTAAAAACACGTCCTTATACCTCAGTGAAATGTTGCTTGTTCGGTGATTGTGTTTTAAAACATGTGCAATAAGATATTTTTATTAGAAATTAGATAAATACTCTTGGTAAGATTTGGAGTTTTGGCCCTTATGCCTCAGGGATGAGTCTGATGCAGAGAATAACATTTCACGGTGTTGTACTGTATGTATGTACAGTGTAACGTGATAAATAAAATAAAATAATTATTTCTATTTTATGACACAATGGTTGAGCCTGTAGACGCATTGTGCACACTATGGCAACAGAAAATGTATTATATCACACTTTTCCTAGCCTGTTAACAGCATTGGCCTCCAACTGGGTAAGCAAAGCCAGAACACCTCGATGAAATTCTAATATTATATAATGGATATTTTGAGTTTTCCTCATAAAATCGCTCTACCACAGGAGGTTTGTACTGGAGAAACCAGAGACGCTCAGAAACTCAACAAAAACTCATCAAATCATCAGAGGTGGCCAATCTCTCATATCAAATGACCTCCCAGAAAGTTTAAGAAGACCAGTCCCTGCTTGTGTTTCCACGAATAAGTACGAACGTTCATGTGAGAGATATCTAGATCCTCACAAAGACAGAGCCGTTACTTAACCCCGACATCCAGTCTAGTGTGTGGAATTAATGGGCAAATGAGGTTTATATTTCAGGATTTTCAGGTGTTCTGCTTCAACAAACTCCTCCCACAGATTGCACCTGATCACGCTGAAATGTCGTCCAGTAAAATGGGAACACCTTAAAGATGAATAGTCAATCAAAATCCTTTGTGTGACTTTCAAGGTCTGGCCATGGGGATGTGGTGAACTTTCATCATGCTTCTCCCAAGAGGAATACATTCAAATTCAATCACTTTTCCAGGTGGAATAAAAAACGTTTAGGTCAAAATGATGTCTATGGTTCAGGATGAGGCGAAAAAAAGGAAGGATTACTTTTAATATTAATAATAATAATAATAATACGTTTAATTTATAACGCATTTATACATGCTTTCATATTAATCAAATCAGAGTAATGTTAATCATGAGGTGAAAATAAATATCTTATATGATCAAAATTCTTGTGCTGTATTCACCTTGTGTGCTTAATTTGTACGGTTGAGATATAGTGATGCTTGTTTTATCTTTATAAGAGACTTGTGTGCCTGTTGTAGTATTTATAATAAAACGCAGAGCTGGTGATTGATGATGTTGAAGCAATCCAAACACTAAATTGACATAAAAATGTTGTTCTCCAAACGATGGTCTGATATAAAAGAGAAAACAGGAAATTCAATCAACCACAATATGTTTAAGGTATGTCATGTCATGTCATGTCATTTGTCAGCTATCCAGCATCTACCTTAGAATGAACCTGATGCCGTGCCATGGAGACGAGGGCCGGGGGCCGTCATAAAAGAGATAAATGTCTGAAGACTGTGTTGGATGGTGAGGCTGTATCAGACTACCGTTTAACCTGCAAGCCTCTCTGACACATACAGCTTCTATCTCTGACACAGGAGGCACTAACATTTTGACAGGAGGTGTTTGTCAGTCCCGACCTAATGAGATTGGATCTGTGGACATGTTGGCCAGGCTGTCAGAGTGGCAATGACTTAGAAAGTTTGAGAGAAATATTGTTGTACACAATTCTCTTTGTGCAGTGTATACGCCTCCCATTATGTTCTCTTGGATAAAAAATGTAGAGTGAAATAAAACTGATTGACTTCAGATTCGACAGTATAGTCTACTCTTTAATGTGAATGTTTATATTTTCTGGCATCCACCCTCATGTTGCAGTGTGTTCATTTCTCCATGCAAGAACAAAATGACATAAAGCTTTGATGTTACGATGAGTATCAGGGCCCCATTGGACAAAATAAATACGAACATGGAAATTACCAGATTACCAGATTAAAGACATTATATTACTAGAAAATGTTTTTGTCATTTTGATAAAAAATGAGGTGGTAATTTTCTTAAAAGAATGTATAAGGTTAAAAAGAAAGTCGTAATTTTACTGGGAAAAAGTCTATATTTCATTTATAAGAAGTCGTAAAATTACCAGGAAAACGTTGTCATTTTAATAGAATAAAGTCGTAACTTTACGACAGAAAGTTGTAATTTTACAAAAAGATGTCATAATTTTACAAAAAGAAGTCATAATTTTACAAAAATAAGTCATAATTTTACAAAAAGATGTCATAATTTTACAAAAAGATGTCATAATTTTACAAAAATAAGTCATAATTTTACAAAAAGAAGTCATAATTTAAAAAAAAAGAAGTCATAATTTTACAAAAATAATTCATAATTTTACAAGGATAAAGTCGTAATTTAACGAGAAAATAGTCATGACTTCAGGCTACTCATTGTCGGAGAAATGATGAAGGTGGAACATCTTCTCCAGCTATATTTCAATAATAATAAAACTTTGAGAAATCAATGAATATTGACCCTTTTGGCAGGTAAACACAAAATAATCATTAGTATTCAAACTTTGAAAACGCTGTGACTACTTCATTAATAGGGTGACGTACTTCGGAGGCTGCGTGTGTGTGTATGTGTGTGTGAAGCATAGCACAACATCTCAGACAGTAGATGACAAAAGCCTAGATTGCAAAACTTCCCCCTCACCAATCTTAAAATTACGACTTTATTTTCGTTATATGAGTTTTTTTTTGAAGGTGGCCCTAATACTTCTCCGTACAAAATGAATAATGTCTCAAAATAATTCACACACACACACATATATATATATATATATATATATATATATATTATATCCCGATTACGGAAATGAATATATGGATATCCAAATATTATTTATTATTATTATTAATTATAATTAATAATTAATAATAATAATATATATATATATAGGCATTCATTAATGAAGAATTTACCACATGTAGGCGACAATCCTGTTTTTTTGTTTGCCCTATTGCATTCCATCTGAAGGCTGTGGGCTCAGAACAGACAGGGAAGTGACTGTCAGTGATTTGTTCCCCTCGTTAGATCTGTTGAGTGAGAGACACATACTGTACAATAATCCACGCCTCTGCATAAAACTTCTGCAGAAGCGACTCAGTCACATATCTTCAGTTGATTAAAAGTCATTTACCACAGATGACCTCAGAGCATCTGTCCTTTAACACTGTTTGTTAATCCTCTCCCACTTCCACTCTACCTCTCTCTCCCTCCCTCTCTCTCTTCCTCTCTTTTCTTCCTCTCTCGTATATTCCTCATATTCGTCGCTTCACCCATTCCTCTTCTCTTGCGCTTTTCAGCCCTTAACACCGAGGACACTGGAGATAAATCTAAATATCTGTCATCATTTTTATTTTTCATTTTCCCCTGAGGGTTTCTTGTCAGCTTTTTTTTTTTTTTTTTCCCGGAATGTCACCCCTTGCTTGAGTAAGTAAACAAACAGGCAACAGCGAAGATGATGTATCAGAGAAGTTCCACCAGTCGGGATGAGCTGTCAGTCGCTCTGTTGAGCTAATGATTACTTTTGGCTGCTATGGGAATTGAAGGTGCCTAATTCAGTCCAAATTTTTACTTCTGTTGGAGCTTTCTTCTCACTCAGGCAGGGGCTGTACCGTGACTCTGACTGAAGCAATGTTCAGGTTGGTGGTTTTTGGGTCTTGTGTCAGGACCCGAGATTCACAAGCAAAACATTGGCCAAAGCATCACACTGTCCTTTCTTTTACTAGTGCATCCTGTTGCTATCTCCTCTCTGGTTAGCAATGCACACACACTCAGCCATCCACATGATTTAACACATAAAGACCAACCCCCGTTCTACTAATAAGTGGGTTTACATGGGACACTTTTCTCCTTTCCGAATGAAACCTTTCCGATTTGCAATGTCGATTGCCTGTTTTCATGACTTGTGATCTATTCCGACCCGGTGTTTACATGCATCGACTCAACTAATCAGAAACACTTTCACACATGCGCAGACGATCCACATTCCCGTTCATAAGGTGGCGATAATGCTTCCGTGAGCTTGGGGCCAACTGCCAACAACCGCCCTTAAGAAGAATATGACAAAGAAGTGGCTTTTCGCCCGTCTAACTGTCCAAAAATGTCAAAGTATGTCAGAGTTGAAATGAATAAATCACTCTCCGATGGAGTCCGGTACTTTTTGATGTCGCCGTATTTAAAATGCTTCGCAGCGCTGAAAAAAACTTAGTGGAGCATTACGTCACGACGCTACGCATGCGCTGATCCAACACAAACAGAAAGCTTTCCAATTTACAGCGTTTACTTGCAGCGACTGGCCATTGCTCCATGCTGTTCACGGCCCTATCTCTGGTTCTGAGGTTTTCTTTTCTTAGAATACTTTCAATAAGTACTTACATTTACTTCAAGGTACTGATAGATTGGGAAGTATTCAACTCTACATATGTGTGTAGAAAAAGATAAGGTTAGTTTTTTCACAATACGTCCCAATTTAGAGAGCTGTAATTCTATTGTATTACCAATTCTTCAATTTGTGTTTCCAGTTTGACCCGGAGAAAGACAGGTTACACTGGTTTTAGTTATTACAGCCTATAGGAGAAATGCCAAATGCCTAGAAAATCATGCCGTTGGAGCGCCTGTTCTCAGAGGCAATCAAAGACTAATGGCAGCCCACAGGAATAAACCGAGTACCAGCTTCAAGCTTCTTTTATGCTGCTGTTGTCATTACAGAAAATTATATGGCCAAAACACGTCAGAAAGAAGTGACAGCGGCCCACATCTAGTTTGAGCCCCTTCTGACTATTGCAAATAATTGTTTTCCTGGCAAATTATTATAATAAATATGTTGAAGCATATCATTTAATCTCATCAAAACTCCCTACCCACATTATCCTTATGTGGGCTCATTGTCTGAAGGGATGATGCAGGGGTTGTGTGTTTTTCTTGGTTTGAGTTACTCTGGAGTTGTTGCTCTTCGTGAATTTGCACTTTTGACTTGTGTCTCTTGTGTCTCTTCTTGTGGCCATGGACAACAAGTGGAACTGAACTATTTTTCTGGGTTGTTGAAAAATCTAAACAGAATCTGAGTGGAGTGAACTTTTATCTAATGGGTCTGACTGGTAGCCATCTATATGAAACTCTAAGACCTGCTGCAGAACATTTCTGGCTATGAAATTCTCAGGACACCCGGGACTGCACTCCTCTGAACAGGGACCTTAGATATCGTTTCTGGAATCTGATCGAGACGCTTTACGGGTCACAGCCTCTAATGCCCCAGTCACCAATTGAACCACTTTGGGTTTCACCTTCTACCTCTGCACCAGCTGTTCCCTCGGCTTCTGGTAATTATATCCCCAAAAAGTTGCGATCGTCATCGTCGCAAATACGTCCACAACGCAATATCTCAAAAACCCTTTCATGGATCATTTCAAGTTTCAGATCAATAGTATAAGGAAGAACTGGATTGATGTTGGAAAATGTTGGTTGTACATTTCCAACACGTGGGGGAGACTTGTCTTCAAAAGTGTTGGGGCTATAGTTTCTGAATTAGTGTTCCGATTTAGTTCAAATTTGGTGCATATGAATGGACTTGAGAAGATATATCGTTTTTTACTCATAGGGAGTCTTTCTCATACTGTTATATCTGGATCTATCTTGCATAGGTCATATTTTACTTCTAATACATATTTTACTCACAACAAGGGGGAACTGCTTTTCAAGAAAAAAATCGTTTTTTTCAGACATAACTTCCCTTTTCTTTTGAGGAGTTCAATCAGTGGGATTGTTTCCACAATGAAGGGAATTAGGGGCTTTTCGGGGATCTACCCTTGCTGTCAGGAATGACAGTGTAGGCCTAGATTTTGATCTTAACATGCTCCTTTCTCATTTTAATTTCAGCTTGGATTACCGAATATATCAAAAAGGGCCTGAACACATACACACACACACACACACACACACACACACACACACACACATATATACATATATACTTGTGAGAAATAAGTAAGAAATGTGACAGCCAAGCCTCAATGACTCTAATACAAAGCTATAAAACTAGATCCATAATAGCATAAAAAAAAACCCAGCATAATATTTCTGAATATTTCTGTATTCTCTGTGTATTAAGAGTGAAAATCGTGTGGGCGAGTGCAATTTGAAGCAACATCCCACTCAATTCTTGCTTTGAACATACTGTCAATATGAACTTGTGTAAAAATGTAGGTGGAGCTAGAAATTGCATGAGCTGTAAATGCATAAAAAAATTATAATTTTGAAGGAGTTTAATTATTTTGACAGACTCCCAAGAGTTGTGAACCGTTTTAAAGATGAGTGGGTTTGACAGATTCGCTGATTGACTTTCATTACAACCGCGCTTCGAAGAAAAGCAGAATATACGGAAAGGTTTAATAGGATGGGAATACCGGTGCTGTAGAAGAGACGTGAAACATTTCTACTGAATGTGACCAAATGAAAGAATGGCGAAAGTTCAGTATGCATGAAAATCCCCCTTCATTAATATGAATGGGGAATTTTGAGGAAAGTGTTGAAACGTACGAATGAGATTTCTATGTTGAATAACGTGGAAAAAGTTAGTTGCCAAAAACTCGGCAGAGGTGCAATGAAGTTCTTATTTGTGGAAGGATATAGAGTAGATTACCCATCTAATTAGGATGAATCCTATGTTATCTAAAAGATCTGCCTTTTCCCCTGGCTAAATTACCATGCATGAAATATTGCAATGGAACAATTTAATATTTTACTTAAAAATGCCTTGTAGAAACTTTTTTAACGCGACTTTTTGAGCAATATTAAATGCCTTTCTGTCCTGATACTCTTTATGTCCTACCCAATATGGTCAGGACCTTCTGATCAAATAATAATCAGCAAACAAACAGCTGATGTGAACTATAAAACTTTACAATAAATTTACAGTTAAATTCTGCAGTAAAATGATACAATGCCTGGTATAAAACAGCATTGTATCAGATGTAGGATCTCACTCTCTCCCTATCCCTCTCTCTCTCTCTCTCTCTCTCTCTCTCTCACCCACACACACACATACTCTCAGTTTTTTGTGGAATGACTTATCAGAAAGTTGTCATGACGTAAAGAGCAATTCAATCTGGAGTAATTTGAAAATTTATTTAACAGTTAAATCTGTTTAAACTTATCCCAGCGGACAGGATAACTCAAAAAGAAACTTTGCTTTGATTCGGAGATATATGCGGTCCCTATTCTCCAGAATTTTAATTTATAAGATGAGCTCCAACAAAACTCGATAGCTTAGCCAAATCTTATTTTGCGATGAGCGAAGACTGGGTCTTTAAGGCCATGGCCTGGTAATCCGTTGGGGATTATGGGAGATGCTTTGTGCTATAATTGGTTTTAGCTTGCCTACGTTAAGTGAGAAGCTAAATGGTTACTTAGCGACTTAGCGCCAACTACGATGTCTACTGAGTAACTGGAGACAAGCAGAGTCACTATTGGCCCAATCAACAAATCCTCAACATTCGTTTCATCATCAAACAGCGACAAATCTGCCATTGTGTGTCATTATGCAATGTGATTACACACATTATTATACCCACTAATTTGATAGAATCAAATGTGTGTGTGTGTGTATGTTAATGGTTAATTGCTGGCTTCTGTTGTTTCGTTTACCACGGTAGTCTGGGTATAACAGGAATCTCTTTTCATTGTTATTAGATGCATACCAAGAATTCAATTAATGGAATGTACTATGGTTTATTTTCAAAATTGTAACCAGAATTGTCGTTAATTCTCAAGAAGAGAGTTAAGGCCCATGTATTTAATACAAATTAATGTAATTATGATAACAATTACTTTTCTGGTGAAGCTGCTGCCAGTTAATTACTAAAAATATTCAGTGTGAGTTTCCTATGACGTGCTTGTAAACACACCACCGGGGTTGTCAAAGTTCACAGTTGAAAGTGTGAAAGCCAGAGCAGAGTTAAACTCCACAATATACAGTATTTTTGATAGAATTAAAGGCTCCCACTGTCTGTCAGCTTCATTGCAGATTTTTCTTACCTAAAAAGACTTTTGTCAGTATATATTAAAAACGGCTTGCTATCACAGCTGGCCCACATACAAATAAAATCCTTTCAAGAACCATTGTTATCTTATTTTTCTCCCAGAGTGAGACTTTTCACTTTTTGCATCAAAGATAATCTATCTTTTCTGAATATAATATGAGTAGAGTGCTGTGAATATTTCTCTGAATCTCCTATAATTTAAGGATGGTTACAATCAAAGTGGTCAGTCGCTTTGATTGTACAGTAAGGACAAAAATTCCAATTTCTACAGGAGAACGACTGTTATGCTCTTATGTTGAGTCGGTCCCAGACTTCCATGCACCAGGAAAAAGGACGTGTTAAAAATCTGACTGAATTATTTGCACTTATCAGCCACAAACTGATAAACTGACACATGGGGCCGAATCAAATTGATTATCGTGTTACAGTGGCACCTGTCAGTGGTGGGATATGTTATGCAGCAACTGAACATTATTTCTGAAAGTCAGTGCGTCTCAAAAACTGCAGGTCCCTGCCACAGCATATAGATTTACAGAACAGGACCTGTTTCCAAGAGAACAGGATTTCCAAACTGGATTGGTTGGGGCACAGGATAACAAATAGCGTCACTGGTACTGTGAACCAGCAGATTACTGATGGTAACTAAAGACGTATGCAGAAAGAAAGAAAGGGAAAAGTCAAAAGACACGGAAGAAGAGTAATAGTGGTATTCAATATAAAATCAGATTTTTCCAGATTGTCCTAATTCTTGGTAAATTCAGATTTTTCTTCATCTCAAAATTCCACTTTATTTATGAAAACATTTAGAAACAACATTTGAGTTGACCAAAGTCCTGTACAGTGGATTAAAAAGCATAGTCAAAATGTACAATTCTAAATCTAAGTTAAAAGCTGACAAATAAAAATTGTGTTTTCAGGCGGTGTTTTCTAATCATGCATGGCAACTCATACACAGTCAGAGGGCTGCAGCAGAAAAATCCTGGTCGCCCTGGTTCTCATCTTTGTCTAACAGGGGTGAGTAGAAACAGTTGATCAGTGGACCTCAGAGACATAGAGGTGGTAATGTTTGTAAAAGTCAGAGATAAAAGATTGTGCAAATCCAACCAAAGATTTAAATGCAAACTAACTCTTGGAATGAATACTAAAATGCACAGGGAGCCGGAGGAGGGAGGTGGAAATTGTTGTGATCTCTATATTGCAGGTGCCTGATTAAAGCTGGGCAACAGCTTTTTGGACCGACTGTAGACGTGAGGGAGGGTTCTGGCTCGTGCCAAAAACAATGGCATTGAAGTATTCCACACGGGTTGTGATAAAAGCATATATAAGCCGTTCAGAATCATTGAAAGACAAAAACAGCTTAACCTTGGAAACTGCTGTATCTCTGTAAGAAAGAGGTAGACGGCACTGGGTATCCTGGTCAGTAAGATAAACTCCACACTGTTTTGTTTGTAGTAAACATGCCGTGTTTCTGCATGAAAAATTCTTCTTCTGCTCATCAACAGAATCATCTCACAGCCTTTTCATACGAGCCACTCAGACCTCCCTTCTTAGAATAGAGCCGTATGAGCCACTGGGTGGAGGTGTCACACCCTCCATTCTTGGTCTCTCACTGGTCTTCTTTTCTCTCTCTGATTTCAGTTTGTGTCTTGTTGCTCAGGCTCATTTTATTCTTTTCCTTCCTCATGGTTAAGATAACATAGCATCAAACATTTTACTCTTATACACTGTGAACTGTTTGTCATTCTCTCAAAATGTATTTTAGACCCCCATACCTTTTGGTCCGAGGAAGAGCTGGATTAATTTTAGTAAAGATCGGTTGAGTATTTCTGACACTAGGAGGAGCTTTACCTCCAAAAGTTTTTGGGCCATCATTTCTCAACCAGTAATCCGATTTAGTTCAAATTTGGTGCATATGAATCAAATGGAGATCTATCCTGTGTATACCATATTTTCATAAGAGATCAAAAGATCATACTTTTGATCTAATAGTTCTTTTTTTAAATCATTAAAAATATGTTGCATTAACTTCACGTTTATGTTGAGGAGATCAATCGGGGGGATTGCTTTTAAAATGATGGGGATGGGGGACTTTCAGGGTTATTACCTTGCTGCCGGGGACGACAGCAGTCATATTCACATTGACTGAGTAAAATCCTGTGATTTCAGGCATTACCAATGGTAACCGGGTAACTGGGCATGCTTCTCAACATAGATGTGCAACCCGTGCTGCTCCTGCTTCCGTTTGGTGATAGAGCACTGCAGGATCATTCAGTGTTGCTAGGATATTATTTATGACATGCAATCAGATCGTGCTGCGGGTAGAAGGGCATTGTGGGAGTTTCCAGAGTAGGGACCATAGATGAATTTTGCAATCTTATAATGAAATGATAAATCTTGCACAATATCCTATATTAAATATAAAATAAGACATAAAATAATACTTGAAATCCATTTAATGCAGCACCACATACAGAGGCTGCGTCAGACCCAGAATTTTATTTTGTCATTCTTTCCCTTTTGTTGATCTCGATCTGATCCATGACTCAAAGCCATAATTTATGAACTACTCTTCAGTGACCACAGTGTGATTTCTGCCATCAGGTGGAATCTCATCCTGCCCCCTTGCCACCACTCATCCTCTAATTATATCCCAGAGAAGTCAGGGATATTATGGAATCGTCATCGCCACCGCCACGGATCCTTCATGTTATTGTGATAACTCAATCTATTATATAAGATAAGATCTACTTTTGTTTTATTAGTCCCTCGGTAAGATTATATGAATATGGATCATTTTCAAATTTTATACCCAAATAGACTTCAGTGCGACAAAGTACTGGATCGATTTTGGGAAAGGCTAGTTGTATATTTTCAACACTTGGGGGACCTTTATCTCCAGAAGTTCTCAAGCCATAATTTCTCAACCGTTGGTCCGATTTAGTCCACATTTGATGCATACTAATTCAGGAGATCTTTCTTGCTTCTCAGTAGGGGTACCTCTTTGTAATGAAAAATACCATTTTTCAGATATAACTTCCAATTTAATTTGAGGAATTCAACCAAGAGGGATTGCTTGTACATGGCAGGGGATTGGGGACTTTTCGGGAATATATATCCTTTCTTTCAGGGACGACAGCATTTGCCTTATTTTAGGTTCTTCTCGGTTATTTTGAACCATTTTCTTTTATTATTATTGCTGCCTTTGACCTATTTATCTTTCTTTGGGATGGAACTGAGGACTCGGTGGGTTGAACAGAGACGGTGAAGTGGAAAGCGCAGGAGACAAGGATATCTCTCAAATACAGAATATTTGAGAGATACTTAAAGGGGTTGTTGTAGATTTAGAATAACTCTGACATTAATGAATAAATCTGCATGCATTTTTAAAACTTAAGGTACCATTGTGCCTGGGGGGAGGTTGTCCATTGTCTCTGAGGGCTTTTTCTAGTTGACTACTGTAAAGATTATTGTCCATTCGGTTCACAACCTGTATTAACATTTCCAAACTTTTTAAAATCTTCTGAAACTGCACGCACTCAAAAATAGTTGTTTTTCAGCTTCCGAACAATATTTCAAAACCGAAAGGTATTCAGATGTTTTTCAAAAAGGTACGCATCAGTGCAAAGGATATGGTGGCTTGATTCTGGTCATATTTTTTTTTTTCTAAGTTGGAAAATTAGATAAATCACTCTTTCAAGTAGAGTGGTTCATGTTTTCACCAGCAACAGTCTCTGTTTTTGTCTGGCTGTTTCCAATGTTACAAAGCAAATCCAACTTGAATGATTTTAGTGAAACATGATGGGAGAGATAGACGCACGAAAGACAAGATCCTGTTGAATCTGGAAGTGAAAGTGGATGAAGGGCTGGATTTTTCAACGCTCAAACCACTTGACAGATTGTGACAACCTGAACTGGGTTGAAGGTTTGTCTTGAAACAAGAAAAAGACTATTGCACTTTTTGAATGGATCTAGATGGATAGACGGATGTAGTAATGTTTTACACATCCTTCTGAGATTGTCTATTTTTATCATTTTTATACAGTATATTAGGCATACACTACTTTTACAATTTTTTTTTTAAAGGATCTCGGTTAGTTCCAGCTTAGGATACCTCATGAATGACGATTGTTTATTCAGTAATCGAGCGAATTCGGCCTTTGTTTATAATGTGTGGAAGATTTAAAATCTGATTTGTCAACACAGCAAAATCTCCCTCTGCTTCACCTTTTTTACCTTAGTGCTGCAGTTTTGCTTAACCTGTCTGGCAACTCTGTTGCAATTCCTGTCATCAGTTTTCTTTCCTGATCCTATGTATCTTCCCTTCACTAGACTATAATATATAATGAGACATTATGAGACAAATGAGATTTGTGTGACATATGCATCATATGACGCATATATGAAGGCAGTTTTTTATAGAAAGATTTGGATGGCATTTCCTGTAGCAGTATGTCATGACTGAGATGAGACCATATTTTTAAAACATGTACATGGCACACCATTGTACAGGGCAGCCTGATTGTTAATCAAGATCTTGACATGACTGGAAGGTTTCGTGTTTGATCATCATGACAGTAATTTCACGTTTGTGCATCAGAGTCGGGGTCCATTAAGGAGGCACAGAAGCATTTCTTACCTAAAAGGCTGATGTGACGATCTCTCCTCTTGATTAAATACATTTTATAGACCTGTGAAAATACAGAAATAACTCATAATGATGTTGAATGTACTCGTCCTGTCTTTGTAAATGCAATAGGCATTTGTGCATGTCGAAAGGAAAACAAATTAATTGCGCCTTACCTCCAATGAAAATTTTACCCGGTGCATGTCAGGTATTGATTGGCTGAGTTAGAGGGCAAACAGCTAGCTTAAATTATGCTGTGATAAATCACACCATGTAATAATGCCTTGGGTTCACTGGTATGAGATACCTCAGCCCATTGCGTGTCCAGTACTTATCTAAAGGGGGACACTATAATTTAAGTCTTTCACATTACGGGCGTCAAGACTGTACCATAAAAATACAATAAATAGAAAGATCTAGACAGCTTATCAAAAATGTTCTTGCAAAAAAAAAAACTCATCCTAATCAGCATAAACAGTAATAACATGTAACATACAGAGACAATAACATACAAGTCTGGTGCATTAAGAAGCCCACAAGGGGGCAAAGTTGAGTTGAATTCATGAATTGAACAGCTGATCAATAAAGGTTCCTCACTGCCAGAAGATAAATGCTGTTATGCAACCAAATAGATATGCTTTCATAGAATATAACCTTTTTTCCAAAAGTACGGGGTTGAAATATGCATTGACTGGACAGGAGTCGTAGTATGTGGGAGAGAAAGATGAAAATTGTATGTGCTTTCTGCATTGGATGGTTTAGTTAAGGAGGTGAATAAATGGTTGGCGCCTTGTGTTTAAAACCGCATTTCTCTCTCCAGTCCACAACCACCTTTATTTTGGAGAAGTTTCGGCAAAGTTGCTCTACAAGCCGTTTCAACATTACAATAGGCCTGAGCTGTAGAAATAGTGTCATCCACTTATTATTAACATATCTCTATTGAGTCAGGGTGAGGGTTACGTGGTTAGCATACAAGGAGCCCGGGAGAGGTGGCTAAACACATCCTTGGGGGTTAACAATAACAATGGCCATTGATTCTTCATGACTTGTTTACACACACTAGTAACTATGTCTAGCTTTAAGATTTAGTCATGCGGACTTGCTTTTTAATATTATTGTTGAAGGCAGAATTCAAATCAATAAACAAGACAAGGTGCTGTAGGATCGGGTGAATACCAACAATGCGGTGCCCTCTGCGGACCCATTTACCCTGAAAGCACATTGAGAGGGGGAGAGCATCACTCTGGACGGATAGTTCATTACTACTTTCCCATTTTAACAGATGTTGATCAAAAAAGGTCCATTGCTCGGATGTAAGGCAAGGCAAGTTTATTTGTATGGCAACATTCATACACAGGTCAACTCAAAGGGCTTTACAGAGGCATAGATATACATTAAAAATAAAAGCAAGTTAATAAGACATTAAAATGAAAGCATTGCGTTAAAATAAACATTAAAATCATAGAAATAAAACATGATTTTAAGAAAGTAAATGTGCATTTAAAAGAATAATTGAGAACTAAGATCTTTGCCATTAGCAAGCTTCAGCAAACAACAGTGTTTATAGGCCTGATTTAAATGAGCTGACAGTTTGGACGGACCTCAGGTATTCAGGAAGTTTGTTCCACAGGTGAGGAGCATAATGCCTGAATGCTGCTTCACTTTGTTTGGTGATGTTTCTTGGAGCACATAGTAAATACTGGCGGCTGTAGTTCAGTGGGTAGAGCGGCGTTCTCCCAATCGGAAGATCTGAAGATAGCCGGTTTAAGTCCCACCAGGGTCTACTTGTTGTAGGGTCCTTGTGTGAAACCCTAGCTTCCGAGCGCTTTAAAGTTGCTGCCCACTGCACCTTCAGGGAAATAATATCACTATATTGTATTGTGTATGGCTGTATGTGATCAATAAAGGATTTCTTCTTGTCCTAAGCCTGTCACTAATGCGTCTGGATGCTTCATAGGGAAATAACGAGTAAGGCTGTATTTTGGTCCAAGTAAGTATAATGTAACAATACAGCGGCGATGAAACAAGCAGGACCTCTGAAAGATATTAGTAAAACTCATTTGTCTTATAGAATATTGACATGATAGATTGATTTTATAATACGTTCAAGAGGCAATTCAAAAAAAAGAATTCAAATCTGTTTTAAAAAAAACCCCAGCAAGATAGATTGTAGAGTTGATTCATATACAGCAAGTTTGGACAAAATTGAACTGAAAATGGTTTTTTGAGATATATCCAGAAAAGACAGTCTTTCATTTTGCAAAGTAAAACCTTGTATATGATACACAAGTGATAATATTTGGATGTATTTAACACAATGGTATTCATTTTAAACTTTCTATAGTTTGTGTTCTTCTGCCGGGGTCAGTTTGCATGGAGGAGCGCACATTCTCCCATCAAATACGCTTTTAATAAATCCCACAGAATGCGTTAGAAGACGCTCTCTGTTGTATGTATGCATCATTTATAGGTAAGGCTGTTGATTTACTAAAGATCTGCAACTTTAGGGCCGTGTTCACACTAGGGAAGCATTCTTCCCACAGTCCAAAATCATTCAATATTGGTGAATTGATGAGTCTAAATTGCTTGTAAGAGTGAATGTGAACGTCTCTGTCACTATGGGTCAGCCTTGTGATGAACTGACGACTTGCACCCCGCCTCTCGCCCACAGTCAGCAGGGATAGGCTCCAGCCCCCTGTTGACCCTGAACATGATAAGCGAGAACAGATAATGGATGGATGGATGGATGGATAGGCAACCTGTGGTAATTGACTTTCCCAACCATTCCCTCTTCCATACTTGTTTCCTTTGATCTGAAAAAAAAAATTATTGGATAGTCGGCCACGGCAAAGATCATTCTATCTCTAATAAATTCTCAAGTGAAGATGATTAATTCATCTCAAAATTGATTTTATTGTCAGAAGCAATTAAATGAACTTCCTCTACAATTGCGGTTATGTGGTTTTGGTGGGCTGACTATAATTTATTCATAGATAAAAAAAATGCAACTGGGCTGTGAAGCAGATGGGCTTCTGCAATAGCAAATCAGTCCGAGTAAAAGCCTAAACATTCATTTATGGTGGGCTTACTTCAAAATCAATCCTGCATACATTCAACTAAAGTCTTTATAGGCTTCACTTCAATGTCCCTGTCCATGACATGAAGTTTTCGCTGTATTTCTAAAGGTTTTTAGGTTTTGCCATGGTATTTTTTCCATAAATGCTCTGGATCATTGTAATTATACTGTCCAATAAGGGCTGCCACTCTATACTCAATACATAAGAGAGTGCACTCACTGAGTGTTCCCAAATAATGATTTCTCCTCAGTAAGTGCCTCGGATTCTTCGCTGTAAAGACCTTGGTTGCATACCCAAAATGTCCTCAATATCCTTGCAGGTGATGAATAATTGTTTTGAATGTTTTCAAAAACTGACAAAAGTGACTTGATAAAATGTCATTAAACTGCATTTTACTTTGATAGGATGACATACGTATAGTATAGCTCCGTGTGCAAAATATCAGAGGGACTGATTCTGTTGTTTTGCATTCATGATGGCTTTCTAGTTTTTCGTGGTTTTGAAGGATTGCCAGTTTGGAATCAGTCCTCTTATTTTGATTGGGAATGAGAACATTTGCATGAAGCTGGATGTCAGTGTTGATATTCACAAAGCAGATGGTCATACTGAGCCAGACAACAACCTGATGGACAATAGCCACAGATTTTGAACCATAACCCATGTTAGCTTTGCCGCATTTTGTTTGACGCGTTAAGGTGTTCAAAAACTGTCCAGTCAAAGGCTTAGGTAAAGCGGCTGTTCAATTATCAAGAAGGTCGGTGGTTTTGTCACTGGCCTCTGTGATCTACATTTCAAAGTGTCCCTCAGCAAAATACAAGGCTTCAAGACTTCATCTGGGACTAATCTCATAAAAAGTGGGACCTTTAATGGCGGTGATTCCCAATGAGAATCTTCCATCGGTTATCACCATTTGTATTCGGCCACACACCTTTATGCCGGTGGTCAAAAAAATTAATAAAGCTTTTGCAACTACTTAGAATTCATAATTTTACATCTAAGAATTTACACGTTGACATCTGAAAAAAAATAAAAATAAAAAACAATTTGAAAATACTGATTTGCATCAGCTCACTCTTGATAGAGGACTATCACAAAAATGAAAAGAAAAATAATCCATCTCCTCTGCCTCTATTTTGTCGTTATGTAACACCATTAACATGTTTATGTTCATGACATTCAAGATCTCTTTGTATTATTTATCAGAGTCCTCATGTTGTCATCCTACCAGCGCTACTTTGGCTCAAATGCAAGCATCTACACAGCAAGTGGTGGTGCATGACATACATAGTCCATTTCAAACCTCAGGGGCCCTCTGCGAATACAAACAATTTGTTGATTAATATATTCATTCGTGAGAGATTCACCTATCTTGATATGAGGCTTTAACAACGTAGTTGGCATTGACATTAAAATGTGCCATTTAAAATAGAACAAGAACTGAAAAAGGAAACGTTGGTACACATTTGACTGTTTGACACATAACTAATTTTATTCAAATAAAATGTATGTCCCCAAGAATTCTGGGATATTGTAGGGTCATTATTGTTGCATTGATCGACGCTGGACCGAATCAGTTCAAATTTGGTGCCTCTGAATGAACTCAAGGAAATCTTTTTTTTTTTTATTATCATATTTTACACTAATAGTAAATCTTTCACTCCCCAGAGATAGCTTTTATCTTTTTTGTCCACAGTTTATGACAACGCTACTGCTTCAGTAACACACTTCACATTTAATTTGAGTTCAATCAATTTAGGAGATTGAGGTTTTTTCAGGGGTATGCCTTGTTCTCAGCAAAGGCCTGGTTTATGAATGTTTTCACATGATTTTTCAGTGACAATTAATTTAATTTAATTAATTCAAGACCTCGAAAGTAACCCTCGAAGGATACGGGGTAATAGACAATGAATGGATAGAATGACAGCTCAAAGGGAGACGTGGAGATGGCCAAAAGAGAGACGGGGTAGAAGAGTGGGCAGAGAGGAGTGCCAGACTGAGTCAGTAAACGTACATACATAATACAGAGATTTGGGGTCTGCAGAGTCTGGAGGGGGTCTACTGCAAGACTTCCTAGGAAATGATTTAATAATAATAATAATAATAATACATATAATTTATAATGAACATCGAACAACTTTATATTTAGATTAAATCTCAAAGTGATAAGCCAGGTATGAACTTGCAACAGACATTAGAACTGATATTGAGTTGAACAGGGTGTCCGGGGTGAATCTATATTCCAACCCTCACATATGGTCATGAACTCTGGGTAGTGACAGAAAGGATGAGGTCAAGGATACAAGCGGCTGAAATGAACTTTGGTCGTAGGGTGGCTGGGCACAAACAAGGTGAGGAGCTCAGACATCCGGAGAGTGCTCGGAATAAAGCTGCTGCTCCATTGTGTCGAAATGAGCCAGTTGACCCTGTTCCAGGAAACCTCCCTTTGGAGATTCTTTTAGGAACGTCCAACTGGGAAGAGACCACGAGGTTGACCCAGAACTCGCTGGAGGGACGATATTTCTCAGCTGGCCTGGGAACGCCTCGGGATCCCCCAGGATGAGCTGGCGAGTGTTTCTGTGGAGAAAGATATCTGGAAATCCTTTCTTAGCCTGCTTCCACCTGGGCCCAGACCTTGATAAGCAAAATAAAACTGGATTGATGGCTTTTATAAAAAAATGTGTTTATTAAACTTGATAGTTTTCAATTTTTGGAATTCAGGTGAAATATGAAGAGAATCATTGAGTCTGATATAGACCCATTGAAAAGGTTACGGAATGAAAACGGAAACATTGAGGGGAATATAGCACTGATTGAAAATTAGGGCAAAGAAATGAGTTATGACTTTAGATTTAAAGACCTTAATTGAGCCACATCATGTCATGCCAGTAGGGAGTTTATTCTTGAGGAATGGCCACTTTAGGAAATAGCCATGCAGCTGGCGGACTTCTTCATTTTAAGTCTTGGGAGAGAAAGTGGCCCAGTAATCTGAGATTGGAATGCATGAGGTGAAATACAAGTTTTAATGAAGTCAGAGAGGTATGAAAGGGCATTCCCATTTACGTATTTGCAAGTCATAAAAAACAACTTATTGTTTGATTTGAAATGTATAAGAAGCAAATGAAGTGAGACTAAGATTGGTTTATTAGAATTCTATTTTCTAAATTAAGCATTCTGGATGATTGGAGACTTAAAATGCTGACACGCTTTGGACCAGACAACAAAACGTTGCAATAATGGAGTCTGGATGAGAATAAGGCGTTATTCAAGATCTCTTCTTCAGTAAAGGACTGGATAATTAATTCACATGCTGATCAGCGGAGGGTTGTTTAGGATCAATTGGGACACAAAGATTACTTTAGTGAAGCTTTGAGAAAACACAGTTATCAGAGCTATTTAGTAACTATCTGAACAAAAGATGGTATCAAAGTCAAGCAGCGCTAATCACCAACATTTAAAGATATCAGAGCTGCATTATGTCTGTAGAGAAAGAATGACCATGAACAGAGCTCTGAGGTAAGCTGCATTTCACATTCAGGAGTCAGGAGTATTATGGAATTATCAACATCCGCCAACACTACAGATACTGGTCCCGTGAACGCGATAACTCAAAAACTATTTGATTAATCATCTTTAAATTTGGTACCCACATAGACCTTACTGCGAGGAAGAACTGGATTGATTGATTGCAACGGTTGGTTGTATATTTTTCTTACACCAGGGAGAGCGTTACTTTCAAAAGTTTTCAGGGCGTCATTTCTCAATCACTGTTGTATTTTGTCTAAATACGGTGCATGTGAATGGACACGACGTCTATCTTGTTTTTTTATCATATTTTATAGTTACAGTTTTATAGTTTTTTTTATTTTATAGTCTTATAGTTCAAATTTAACTTGCTGGGGGGAGCTTTATTACGAAAAACACTGTTTTTCGGTCATCACTTCCTAACCGATTTTCCGATTGACTTTAAATTTTATGCATATGAATTTACTCACAGAGATCTATCTTGAATATATCACATTTATATCATCAAAAAAGTCTGGGATATTATGGAATCCTCATCGCCGTCACCGCAGACCCTTTGTGTTAACGCAATAACTCAAAATCTATATCATGGATCATTTTCAAACTTTTTACCCACATAGACTTTAGTGCAAGGAAGAACTGAAGTGTTTTTAGGAAAGTTAGATTGTATATTTCCGTCAATAGGGGGAAACTTAATGTCCAAATTTGTCAGGTCATTATTTTTCATCCGTAGGTCCGATTTAGTCCAGATTTGCCGCATATGAATACACTCAAAGAGACCTATGTTTAATACATTGTGATTAACTCTAATACTTCAAATTCTACTCACAAGGAGAGCTTTCGGGACAAAACACACCGTGTTGCCAACATTACTTCACATTCAATTTGAGGAGTTCAATCAGGGGGGTTATGCTTATACAATGCAGGGGATAGGGGACTTTTTGAGGATATACCCTTGCTGTCGGGGACAACATCTTGGGCTTAATTTACTCTTTGGTTAATTTTTTTCTCGCATTTTCGACATACTTCATGTTTAATTTTAGCAGTTTAAAAAGTTTCAATCAGCAGAATAGGTCAATATAAATAATAATGAGTTGACTTTACGTGAAAAAGTGAGGACTCAATCGTCTCAAAACCAGGGTAAAGTAGAACATTAATTCTTCAGTTTGTAATGTCGAAGTCAAAGAAACTGTATTCAGCTTTAAAAACTTATCGTAATCCTTGTCGTAATCAACAGAGAGTTAATGAGCTACTCTACGATGAAATTTTAAGTCAAACATTTTCCTGACATTTTTAAGTCAACATACTACAGTTGATATTGTCACGGGTGCAGGTTTAAATGTGACCAATAAATGAACATCATACAGCAGGAAAGGTCCCAGAAATTACCAGCATTTTACTGAGAGGGGATTTTTCATTTAGAGACGTAAGGCGTTATCTGAGGAAAGAGAGAGAGGCTCTAAATTACTGAAAACTAAGACTGAATGGAAATGAGAATATGAAAGTTGTTGGAATGATATTCCACAGGTAGCTTGATGTAATGGGGTCATTTTTGATACATTTAATCGATTTTATCACGGAAAAAACAACTAGGAAACTATTGTCCATTAAGGTTCCACAGTTGAATGATGTTAAGTTTAGCTTCAGCGACAAAAGCTAATGCAAGGTGTGTTTGTGTCAATTGTTGCTTATTAATAGAGAGAAATAGGATGTTTTTGCAGCAACGTGCAAGTTTTTAGTATACCCTCCTGGCTTTTGAGGAAAAAGTCTTAATTTCAAGCCATTTGTTTTTCATTTTCTTTTCAGGTCCTTTTAATAATGTGCATTTCTTTTATCAACCAGGGAGTAGACTGGCTGGATAGTCAAACTTTTGTACAACAGAATCAGGAGTCAGCCAGCAGTGAATTAAGGTAATTAAAACATGGTTCTGTCTATTGTTTTATGAAAGGAGCTTGGACCATGGGCAATTGCTCATTAAGTGCAGTTAATGTCGCTGGACCATTGTGACGTGTAATAAAGCACCGGTGTCAACATTACAAGGACAACTTACAGTCGCTTCAATTTAATTAATTGGAAAATGTCTGACATTGGAGATAAGACAGAAGATACATTCAGGGCTATCCTGAGCGAGTGAATCAAGTCCAGGATGTTTCCCTTGGTAAGGGTAGGTTCATAGACAAAACGACTGATATCAAAACCAAATAAAAAGTAATGTCTCCCTGACGGGTTTGGGTAGGCCCAGGACATTTAGGAGGGCTGCGAGCTGAGACCCGGCTACATTAGCTTATATGTTATACAATATAACTAGTTAGATTTTCAAAAATTCCTTCAATGACAGTTCCATCATGTGAAGAATCTTCCAGATTAAGTATGTGACTTTTTTAAGGTCCAAGGTTAGAATAGGTCCATTATCTGTCTTCCAATACGACCCATATAGACTGTCTACATTATAGACGGAACCATGTGTTCCATCAGTAAGTAGTGACCTGAGTGAGCACTTGTCAATTTGACATTTTAGTCAAGAGCTAAGTGTCCAGGTTAAGTGTTGGATTTACTTCAGTGTTAATGGATAACCATATTCGTGTCGTTTCACACTCTTCATGTGAGGTTAAATAAAGTGTCTTTCAGAAAAGGCATGGCATCACCTGTGATCCACATTTATTGTTATATTATATTATTGTTATGTCGACTCTCCCAAACATCAAGTCTCCAAACCCTCTTCCTTCCTACATGGAGCATTGACTGTCATCAATGTAAGCGAGTCTTGACCAGTATACAACATTACTGGTGCTTTTACTTACATTTCTTCATGTTGACACTTTCAATTGCAGATCATCTGATCTTCAATGTCTAGTCAGCATTTAGAGAACAGCGGTTGTAGTGTTCTGGTATTGGTAAGCCTTACTAAGTTCATTTATTGTGAGCTGCTGTATCAATCTTCTATAAAGTGGATAAGTATATTGCAATGTTTTTTTTTTCTTTCTTCTTTTCACATCATTTTGTATTTGGTAGTGGTCAAAGCTGCTTAGGTTCCGCTACCCAGCCATACAGCCATGGGGAGAACCCGAAGAGGGAGGGTACTGCTATTGAGTTGTCAGAGCCGAAGTAATAACTGGGTCAAGGCTGTCGTCCCTGACAGTTTACTTCGAAAAGACCCTAATCTCCTAAACTGTACAAGCGAGTTACTAAGTAATGGACTATTTATTAAGTCTGGAAAACCCTGGTTTTCTAGCCAAGCTCGCCCAGTTAGATAATGTGATACAAGATAGATAATTTACATCATCGCCACAGATCCTTCGTGTTATCGCCATAAATCAAGAACCATATCATGGATTATTTTCAAATTTTGTACCCACATACAGCTTAGTGTGAGGAAGAACTGGAGTGTTTTGGGGAAAGTTTGGTTGTATTCTCCAACACTAGGAGGAGCTTGATCTCCAAATGTTTTCTGCTATAATTTCTCAATTGGTCTGATTTAGTCCAATTTGGTGCATCGCACTGTAGAGATCTATCATGTCTATATCAAATTCTAATCTCATAGTTCATATTCGACTTTGTTCGGAGAGCTTTATTACTAAAAAATACTATAACTCTGGAAACAATTTATAGGGCGGTTGCTTGTTCAACAAAGGGGATTGAGGACTTTTCGGGGATGTACCCTGACTGTCGGGGATGACAGCATATCTCTAGTTATAACATCCATTCTCCTGTCTTACGTTCTCATACACACTCAGACCCCACACTGCTGTGGTAGTGTGAACACTACACATGAGAACAAGGTGTCATAAAGTGACAGAAAGAGCAACTGGGTCTTCCTCCTTGGAGACCCTAACTTCCCTTTGCTCTGTTTTTGCACCACTGATCTTGACACATGGCTTTATCTTTTAGGTCAACCTATAATAAAACTCCAATATCTTATCTGTTTCAGTCTTCCTGGAGTGTTAAGGCATTGCTGCACAACAATGCGTGAATGACATTAAAACATCTCCCTCTGGAATTCTCCTTTGAGCAAATCAACTGGACAGTAAAGAGAGAGATAATGGGACATTCAACAACTGCAGAATTGCTAAGCATTATCTGTGGGGATGTTTTTGTTTTCATTGATTTGCTAATTAATTTTTTTAAAAATCATAAATGGCTTTTAGTCAACATGTTGTGATGCATTTTATCACTAGTGTATTGTTCTAAAATGACAAAGTCAGGATAATGGTGCCTGTTTTTTTTTTATAAATAATGAATAATTCTCTAGGGTTCCCGCTAATGAATCCCCAATTCTGTGAAGGTTACACGTGCTGTGAGCTGGGCTATCTGCATAATTCGAAAGTTTGCTAAGTTCTACAATCTCTCCCAGCCCGTTTTTGGTATCATATTAAAATTGTATGACATTTCAGGGAAGTACATATTTGTCTTTGCACTATTTTTTTATATAAAAACTGTATATACTGTATATCATTCACCTCCATATATCTCTCTTTAACCAAATTGGACTAACTTAATTTTCGTGTTAAAATATTTAATTCAAACTAGACAGAAACAAAACCAGCTGGGATAACAATCACTATTTTCCAACACTGACACACTCTGTTTAATAAACCCCTAATTGACTGATTTGACTTTACTGACTGGTACCATCTTCCCCTCAGCCTCTCCCTGCTGTTGCTGGAGATATTGCAAATGGCTTAGCCTGCTGAGCGAGAGTCTTTCACTAAGCAGGGATGCTCATTTAAACAAAATGATAAAATGAAAAAAATAACACTGAACCGGTAAAGAACGGTAATACTGAGAGTCAATATGTTAATTAAGTTCTGAATCCAACTCTATATGTTTACATTTGCTCTTAGCTCTCTCTCTTTTATCATCAATGTCTGACCAAAGACATTGTGCATAGCTTGAAGCTGAGGAAGTCTCCATGCCTAAATTAAGGATGTCATTCATTCTTAAATAATAGCAGTTGTTCCATTTTTCACTGAACCACCAAATTAGTTGTATTTTTTTCATTACAAGAGATTTGCCTTCCAGCCCTACTCTGAACTTTGATTAACTTTTTTATTTTTTCAAATCTGGCCTGAAATATTGGTCATGTTCCTTTTTAAAACTTATTCATATTTTACTTGCTCCACTCTCTCCCTCTGTCTGTACTGACTATTGAATTATCCCTTCAAAATGACGTAATAGGAAACAAAAGCCCTAGTTTTTGTTGGAGTGAAAAAAACGTTAGAAAATTTAGATTAACCTTGTATAAGTCATAGAGACTACGCGTTTGTATAAAGGGAGGACTTTAAATTTTATCCAATAACATTATGCCAAGAAAAAAAAAAGAAAAAAAGGTATCTTTTAATAGCCAGTATTGGCAGGAACAAAGATTATAAGACATTAAAAATGTTTTAGGAAGGTTTGATGGATGAACCATTCATTATCGTAAACACTAAGACACCCATCTACTAAACCTCTTTATCATGAAATACGTTTTTGTTCATGAACTGCTCCTGCAGAGACACCCTGACTAAACTTCTCCATCTGTATATATATTGACACATCCAACCAATAATGACAAATAGAAGCAAAAAAAACAAAAAAATTCAACTAAGTCTTTGTGTCTATTGAAGATCTCATGGCATGTGGCAGATAGACAGTCCGGGAGTTCCCCTCGGTGTCTCTATCTATCCTGGACCATCTCCAGTGCCATACTGGGGAGCAAGCCAGCCAAAGAGAGGAAGAGATTGAGGCACTTGGCAGACAGTTTTAGGCCGGTTAGCTCTGAGATCAATAGAGGGTGAAAAGAGTGGCGATCAAAGGGATCGAAACCATCTATGAGGTTAAGTCACTAAACTTCAGCAAACTAAATATGGCAGAGAGAATTCTAACGGGGTTCGTCATCTTGTTGGTCATGAAGATAGAGTTAATATCACATCGCACACACTGACAGGACCCTTATTGGAAGATTGGTGGAGAGGAGAAGGGATTTAGCCACCAATGCTGACCTGCAGTTGGGAAGCATTGGTGGACAGGGGTTGAAAATCTCCATAAAGGTTGGGTGCCCCCCGACCTCTTCTCCAGCTCAAGGCGACAGCCATTCGTAAATAGTTTTGACATAGGCACAGAGAAAAACTGAGCTTTTCCTCGAAATCCTAAACCAGTTACTGCTGACTCATCAACTGAGTGTTGGGGGTTGGTGGGTGAAACACTCAGTGAAGGGGGGTGCTGACCTGATTACCTCCTCTCTGGGCTAAGGCTGGATCCATTTTAAAACTTAAGTCACACAACATCTCTGATGCATTCAAACTATGTCAGGTGCAAATAGATGTCTTACTCACAAGAATAAGGTTTATAGAACAAGGTTTTCTTTTAACACGAATGATTAGATTTCAGTGAATCACTGATCACAGAACCAATGCTCACTGCAGATCCAAAATGAGAGACATGAACTACATTTCAATGGCAAACATA